>JBAMJV010000506.1:0-83126 GCA_037951105.1 Echinarachnius parma | reverse complement strand
GTGTCGCCTTTTGATTTGGCTGTGGCTATCTACTCATGAATATGCATGAATATTGAATAATAGAAGAAAACTACGTGCGTGTCACATTTTCCCTTTTGATTGGCTGTGACATGAATATGCATGAATACAGAGTCGATCAGTGGTTGTTTTGGGGGCTATGCATTGAGCGTGTAGTACGTAAATGTATGTATGTGGGATATGGTGGATTGTGCCTCGTAATTTGGTGTTTAAATTCAATGCACATGCAGTGCGCGATAGGTATACATATAATACATGTACGTAAAGTGAAGAGATCGATAGACAAATATGAAGTTTCAAACAAGGGTTTAATAACATTGCATCTCATTAATGAATTGAATGATAACTAGCATATTATTACAGAGTGGCAGATAACTCGGGCGTTCAAAGAGGGGAAAAGGAAAGAAAAGAAAATGAGAGTGGGCAGATAACTCGGGCGTTCAAAACAGGGAATTTTGCTTTTTTGGGGGATATCGAGTATTGATTATTGCGCCTGGGACTCAACATTTTTCGGCGGGACCCGGGTACCCTTGACTGCTCAACAGCCTTAATCTCAACTGTATCAGTTAAATACTTTACAATCACCGGGAGAGGTTATCCGTATAGGTGGGTGCATGCACACCTACATGTTATTATGGTCCTGGTAATAATGTCAAACTCTGGACTGGGCACTTTTACTAAACTAAAGTCGAGGACAGATTCGCATGGCGCCTGACATACTTGCATTCAAAAACATTTAATTTCACAGGTAGGATGATAAAAAAATCCCCCCTAATAAACAAATGATATGGTGTTTGTTACCTAATTTCAAATTCTTTGACTTCTACTCTAGATAGTAGACAGTTTTCCACCTCCAAAATACATGATTTGATTATAAATACCTTAATTTTGCAAAATAACCCAGAATTTTGGACGGACTGGGAAAGACTTATTATTTTTATTATTATTAATTATAGTGTTATTGCTTGTAAGTATACATGATGGAAAAGATAAGAATAAGATTTTTATCAAGATAATTGAAATATTTGGACAATTTATTTTCTATTTATTTACAGGAAAAGACAATCTATACAGAGTCTACAGCCTTGCCAATTGCAAGACACCTGTCAGCATCCTTCAGGAGATGTGCGCCAAGAAGGGCGTGACACCGGTCTAACAGACACCATCGGCCAAGAGGGGCATCCCACCAGCCAAAATTCACCATCCGGTGCACTGCGGCGACGTAGTGGGCAACGGAGACGGTGTCGAGCAAGAAGGTAGCCAAGCAGTCTGGCGGAGGACGTCCTCCAACAACTGGACGTTGAGGTGCCCTCAGTGCGGTGGAGCAAGATGAATCGGGGTAAATGAGCCTCCACACTAACCCTTTTCTGTAAATGAGCATCCACACTAACCCTTTCCTGTAAATGAGCCTCCACACTAACCCTTTTCTGTAAATGAGCCTCCACACTAACCCTTTCCTGTAAATGAGCCTCCACACTAACCCTTTCCTGTAAATGAGCCTCCACACTAACCCTTTTCTGTAAATGAGCCTCCACACTAACCCTTTTCTGTAAACGAGCCTCCACCTAACCCTTTTCTGTAAATGAGCCTCCACACTAACCCTTTCCTGTAAATGAGCCTCCACACTAACCCTTTTCTGTAAATGAGCCTCCACACTAACCCTTTTCTGTAAATGAGCCTCCACACTAACCCTTTTCTGTAAACGAGCCTCCACCTAACCCTTTTCTGTAAATGAGCCTCCACACTAACCCTTTTCTGTAAATGAGCCTCCACACTAACCCTTTTCTGTAAACGAGCCTCCACCTAACCCTTTTCTGTAAACGAGCCTCCACACTAACCCTTTTCTGTGAACGAGCCTCCACACTAACCCTTTTCTGTAAACGAGCCTCCACCTAACCCTTTTCTGTAAACGAACCTCCACACTAACCTTTATCTGTACTAGTTTGTTTGGCCAATTGAAACCACAAATTTTTAAATTTTCCTTGCCCTAAATGAAAATGTATTTGCCCCAACAGAAAATTGACTTGCCCTATGTGGCTCCAGATGAGATTTACCTTTCTAATCTTTTCTCTTGTAGTTGAACACTTATTTTGTTGCCTGATAGGGCAACCAAACTAGAAGGCTGTAGGTACAATTCTTTATCCAGGACTCGACATGACAAAATAAGAAAAAATCTTGTTTCCTTCCCTGTCATGTTTCATCTATAATCACAGTTTTGATCAGGAAAGAGTGATATTTTGAATAGCTAAAAGTTTACTCATGAAATAATTTTTTCGGGCCACTAGAAAAGCGAACATTTCACTGGCCCGACCGAAAAGTTAAGTGTGGAGCCCTGCTTTATCATTAGCTCTGTTATGTGATCTACAAGTGTTATTCAAAGTGCTTTTTTCCCCTCTTTTATCAGAGATTCAAAGAACAACCCTGTCGGAGAACTACAAGAACTGACCACGCAGCTGGGCTGGAGGAAACCGGAATACCTTGTGGTTGAGGAGAGCGGTCCCCCGCACAGCAGACGCTTCGTCATCTCGGTCGCCGTCGACCAGTACAAAAAAGAAGGTAAGACTGTTGCACTCAACTTTTCTGCAATCAAATATAAATTAAGCACAATAAATACATAATTAGAAATGATTAAGAAAATGATTACAAATTTGTATCCAAAGGAAGCTCAAGCTTATTGAAAGGACCTGTTGCTGAACTACTGACAACACCCAATCAACATTGAGCATTTTAGCTTTGCCTTAGTTGTTACAATTATTGGACATTTACAACATGAAGAATAAAATGGAGATTTACATGAGATAGCCATTTCTGTATTTTAAAAATGTGATCAATCAGCAAAGCAATTCAATAAGTCAATCATTCAATCAATAAATCAATCAATAAGTCTTTCCTTCAATCAATAAATCAATCAGTCAATCAGTTATTTTGTCAAATATAAACAAACTACAGTCAACTTCGCGTAAGTCGAACTTGACGGGACCGTGTGAAACACTTCGACTTAGGCGATATTCGACTTGCGCGTAAGTCGAATAAAATGTATGTTGTGGCCCCTACCACGCACTGCATGCTATAGCTATAGCTACACCTGTTTGGAAAGCAGCTTAGCACAGCGGGCTGATCGTTGCAATACAGGCATCCAGAAAGAAAAAAACACACACACACAACTCAACTTTCATGTACACAGAACTCAACATTATATCTGTTGATAAAAAAACCACATGGCCTGGTGATAGTTGGGTCACTGGTAGGTCACATCAAGGATCCTTGGATTGGTCACATACAGTACTATAAAGTACAGTACAAACACACACACTCGTACAATGTATCATCCACACACTCATACATTGTCCACAAACAGTGTGTTTCACATATACACTGCTTGCATGCACTACATGCATACACATCGGCTTGACTCGTCGACTTCGTAATAGGGGGTTAATTATGTGCAAGCGTATATGTACTGCAAAATCAAGTGTCAAGAGGAGAAAGGGAGAGCAAGAGAGAGGAGTTGAGAGAGATGCGAGATAAGAACAGACCTAAGGAGTGTCAGATTTTATTGCTTTGACTTATGCGATGCGAATTTCATGTTTTGTATTGAAAGTGTAGCAGGAATTTGATCGACTTAGACGATAATTCGACTTACAAAAATCGACTTATGCAGAGGAATAACACACGCAAGTGTATGACAATAAATCGGGACTTTTTACAATTGTCGACTTGCGCGATTATTCGATATATGCGACTTCGACTTCGACTGTATAATGTTTGCGTTTCTTATTTAGGAGTTGATCGGAGCAAAAGGCTAGCAAATATAAACAAACTATGATGTCTTTGTGTCTTATTTAGGAGTTGATCAGAGCAAACGGCTGGCAAAGAGGGCAGCAGCTAATGCCTTGCTGGAAGTGCTACGAGGTCTACCATTGGACATCAACCCAGGATTGATCAGCAAAAAAGTAAGACCGAGAGTGTTCTTCACAATCATGACAATTTATTGCTAAGCTCAAAATTCACTTCTTCTTTTTTCCTTATGACCCAGTCGGGCAAGTTAAATCAAAATTTCTTTAATTTTGGTGTCCCGAAACCTCATTTTGGTGGCCCCAATTAAAGAAATAACATTAAACAAATTATATTATATTTGGTTGCATTTATGTGGCCCTGAGCTAATATTTAGTCGCCCCGGACCAGCAGGCATGGGCTAATTACAAACTCTGGGGGTGTATTCTGAAAACGGTTTTAACTTCAAATTTATTGTATCTAGGTCATATCGACGTCACTAAAATTAGTGCTGAGTCAAATCGAATATTTTGGAAACCGAATATGAGTCGTGTAAAAACGGTCGGATATCGAATATATCCGGGGAAAAAAAAAAGAAAAAAAAAAATATATATATATTTTTTAAAAATCCGATACAAATATTCTGTCCGTTTTTTCAATTAGAATCGGCAGGACAGTGCGATGTTAGTGTACAAACTGCTGTCAAGATGAAAGATTTCGATATCTCTTCATATATTCTTCTAAATTTGTCTCTCACTATACCACTTACATGTATATATTATTATTTGTTTTGTTTATTTGTAATTTATGTAAAATACCTTTACTTTTAACTTTAGCAATAGATAAGCAGGGTTCAATGTGCCATTTTCTGATCGAATCTATCGAATGGGGATTTAATCGTTTTTTTTGTTGTTGTTTTTCTTCGGATACTCGTATCCGAAAATTTGTATCCGGTATCCGACCTTCACGGTCGGATATCGGATATCCATCCGTTTGGACTCAGCCCTAACTAAAATATATTATAGCAAATCGCTATTCCTTATTAAGTACAGTTTCAGAATACTGATTTGGCTAAAATTTTTTAGTGACGTAGATAAAAATGATTTTAGCTTAAAATCATTTTCAGAATACATCCCCTCGTTATCATTTATATCAACTTTTTTTAAAGTAACAAAATTGCAGACAAAAATGTAAAGCTCCTCCCTTAGAATCGTAGATGCTTTAATTTGTCCTTGATTAATACAAATTCATGAAAAATTTCATATATATCATTGATCAATCTTCTTCAATCCAGCAGAAGCGCCCCAAGCAGATTGGACCGAGCCGTCTTCTGATCAAGAACCTAGCTCAGGCTGAAGGCAATTACATTGCCAGCCTTCGAATCAACCCTCTTAACTTCCCAGGTAAATATATTCTCCTTATTCTTGTCCTCTCTTTCTCCTCTATTTGCTGTTTATCATTTTATATTAAAGTGCAGAAAGCAGTATTGTTTTATGTCACACCTGAAGTCTGTTTTTAAATGTTAAAGATGGTCAAGCGTGGGGATATTACACAGCGGGTCGCCATTTTGAACTCGGCAAGTTTGTGCGCACTGCAACAACACTGATGCAGTATGCATCGCGCACCGTGCGCAGGAAGTTTTCAATATGGCGCCGCGCATCTGATTTACGAATCCGAACCACCTTTAATGTTTAATGTAATATGACAGTAATCCAATTTGTGGCAGTGACATTTTTCCAGAAAAAAACCCAGACTCGGCTCTCTAATTATAGTAATAATATAAAGAGTTCTTATATTGCGTCATCTATTGCAAGATGCTTAGGGGGCATATCGTCGCTGGGCTGTTAAAACCTCGTATCTCAAATTTTGGTGAAAATTACTTTTTTTGATAAATGTGAAGTTTAAGGTTTTTATCGGAAATAATATCGCTAATGATATTCGCTTGTCTCGCAATGTAAAACTAGGAATCTAAACGATCACGACGTTTCGTATGCTACTGCAATACTTTGTCAAATGATAATATCGAATGTAGACACTCGGCTTTTTATGCTCTACCGTGGCTCCCAACATCACAATCTCGCATGAGCGATTGCGTTCCTGATAGGTCAACAACGGAACCCGCTGATTGGCCGGTGCACACGGGCAAACAACCAATCAACGGAACACTGGATCGGCCCGCCTAACGAAACAGCGTACGGTACGTCGCCACGACACTACCCCGAACAACCGGCCCACAACGGTTGATGCCAAACCCACGGCAGAACCCCCCTAGCCACCTTCTCGCTACAACGCTCATATCTACGTATCAATTTGAGGGCAGGGTGCCCGTATGTTCAATCAATAATAGTAAATATATAATCCATTGCGGATATAGTATCGGAAATAATATCGCTAATGATATTCGCTTGTCTCGCAATGTAAAACTAGGAATCTAAACGATCACGACGTTTCGTATGCTACTGCAATACTTTGTCAAATGATAATATCGAATGTAGACACTCGGCTTTTTATGCTCTACCGTGGCTCCCAACATCACAATCTCGCATGAGCGATTGCGTTCCTGATAGGTCAACAACGGAACCCGCTGATTGGCCGGTGCACACGGGCAAACAACCAATCAACGGAACACTGGATCGGCCCGCCTAACGAAACAGCGTACGGTACGTCGCCACGACACTACCCCGAACAACCGGCCCACAACGGTTGATGCCAAACCCACGGCAGAACCCCCCTAGCCACCTTCTCGCTACAACGCTCATATCTACGTATCAATTTGAGGGCAGGGTGCCCGTATGTTCAATCAATAATAGTAAATATATAATCCATTGCGGATATAGTATCGGAAATAATATCGCTAATGATATTCGCTTGTCTCGCAATGTAAAACTAGGAATCTAAACGATCACGACGTTTCGTATGCTACTGCAATACTTTGTCAAATGATAATATCGAATGTAGACACTCGGCTTTTTATGCTCTACCGTGGCTCCCAACATCACAATCTCGCATGAGCGATTGCGTTCCTGATAGGTCAACAACGGAACCCGCTGATTGGCCGGTGCACACGGGCAAACAACCAATCAACGGAACACTGGATCGGCCCGCCTAACGAAACAGCGTACGGTACGTCGCCACGACACTACCCCGAACAACCGGCCCACAACGGTTGATGCCAAACCCACGGCAGGACCCCCCTAGCCACCTTCTCGCTACAACGCTCATATCTACGTATCAATTTGAGGGCAGGGTGCCCGTATGTTCAATCAATAATAGTAAATATATAATCCATTGCGGATATAGTATCGGAAATAATATCGCTAATGATATTCGCTTGTCTCGCAATGTAAAACTAGGAATCTAAACGATCACGACGTTTCGTATGCTACTGCAATACTTTGTCAAATGATAATATCGAATGTAGACACTCGGCTTTTTATGCTCTACCGTGGCTCCCAAAGGTTTTTCTTCTTACGTATGAGGCAGCACAACTTCTATGCAACATCACGCAAGTTTAAGGTGTAATTCATCTAACTAATAACCACATGAGTTGCATATCATAAAAAATAATGTCAAAATTCATCTTTTGGAAAACCTTGTATCTCATTTTAGGATTTAGTGCGAAAACCTCGTAACTCAATTTCCCGCCTTCCAAATGATTTTTCGTGCATTTAACCCTAAAAAGACTGGGGGGGGGGGGTTGATTTAGCCCCCCCTCCTCTATTTTCGCGATTTCTTCGCAACGCTTAAATATTTTACGGTACCACTTCACGACTTTTTTCCTTAGAGTCTTGCGCAACTTTTGATACCAAATTTGCGACAACCGGGTGTACCGTTCTAAAGTTACGTGACCTTTTGTAAGTGAGCGTCGGCCCGAAAATCGCTAAATTTTGTGATTTGTGTTCAAATCCTATGGAAATTGACTTTTTCCTAGAATAGACAAAATCTTCATTATTTTTCATTCTGATCACTGCAATTATTTAATTTTGGGCTACAAATGGTTGAATAATGGTTAATATTTTATTCCATCAAAAAAAATATATAACAAATATTTTTTAAATGCAAAAAATACGAAAAAAATGCAATTTTCGCATAATTAATTAGCTCTAATTAGCATATTATAATTAAAACAACAAATTTAACTATGCAATATTGTATGGCTCATGGACATCTATCACCATACCAAATTTGGAGTAGATTGGAGTTTCGATTGCCGAGAAAACTACAAAAAATACTAAAAAATACAATTTTTGCATAATTAATTAGCTCTAATTAGCATATTATAATTAAAACAAAAAATTTAACTATGCAATATTGTATGGCTCATGGACATCTATCACCATGCCAAATTTGGAGTCGATTGGAGTTTCGATTCCTGAGAAAACTACAAAAAATACAAAAAAAATACAATTTTTGCATAATTAATTAGCTCTAATTAGCCATATTCTAATTTATTATTTTTTTTAAACTACGCAATATTGTAGACCTTATGGACATCTATCACGATGCCAAATTTGGAGTCAATTGGAGTTTCGGTTGCCGAGATCTTGGGGGGGGGGGCCCTTTTAGCCCCCCCCCCCCCCCCAGTTTTTTTAAGGTTCAAAATAGCCCAGTCTTTTTAGGGTTTAAACCATTTCATATCGAATTGATTATCAAACATAGTCTTAAGTTCAAATAACATAGCCTACGCACATAATTTGTTAAAATAAGAATGTTTTTTCGCTCTCCTGAACATTTTGTTTTTTTGAGATAAGAGGTTTTAACAGCCCAGCGACGATATATATTATGCTACATCAAGAAAGCATTCTGGAACGCTTTTTAAATCAAAAGTATCTGAATTTGGATACTTTGAACGCTCATAGTATCAAATCTTTTTCAATTTTTTTTTTTTTATTTGCTTCTGTTGGCCCAAAACAAAGAGAAAGTATTAAAATCCAGTTATAGTCGGTCGCCCATTTGGTCCAGTGGAATTTACCATCAATGAATTTTAGTGGCCCGAATGCTGTTCATGCTATTGTTAGACCCTACTAACTCCAGTATGCTGCAACACCTCATCAGAATCAGAGCTGTAAAATTGACAAAAGAAATTGCATTATACTTATCATTTTTTAGAATATAGAATATACAAACATAGAAGAACTTGTCCGTTAGTGACCAATTAGGAACGTACTCGCTCATGCGAGATAGCGCTTTGGAGCCGACCGTACAGTATAAAACACGCTTGTTTACAACATATTCTCTAACACCTGACGAAGTGTTGCAGCGGCGCACAAAACGTTGTGATCTTTTAGATTCCTTGTTGACCATACATTGCGAGACAAACGAATATCACTAGCGATATTATTTCCGATAATATATCAGCAATGAGTAATATATTTAGTATTAGAAGAACCTGACAAGAAATTAAGTTTCAATTCATATCATTTTGTACGACTAAATATTTCCTTCAATATTTCCATTTTATTGTCAGACCCTACATACTCCAGTATGCTCCAAGACCTGTCCAAGGAACAGAGCTTCAAGATTGAGTACGTTCCCATCGAGGAGCTGAACAAGTCTGGGCACTACCAGTGTTTCGTGCGCCTCCTCACCGCCCCGGTCACCGTGTGCTTCGCCAACGGGCTCTCGCGCACCGACTCGCTCGAGACCGCCTCGCACAACGCCCTGCAGTACCTCAAGCTGATGGCGACCCTCATGCCCACCCCCAAGATGCTGGGAGAGAACAACCCCAACGCTAACGGGCAGGTGCGTTTGAATTCCGAACCCCGATGATGAGGACGATGACGACAACGACGACGATGATGGTATTCGGACAACTAACCCCCAGGCAACTACTTTCGAAAAAGAAAAGAGTAGTTATCTGGGGAGCAGTTAGTTGTCCTGTAAGATTTATAGCCGCAACTGTGTGAGATTATAATAGTTGTGGTCATAGCTGGTGAGCAGCTACTGTAGGTTTTTTTCTCTGCTAATAAGGAATTCCAATTTCTTAAATTTCCCTCATTTGAATTTGAGCTGTGTGCATTCGGACAACTAACCCCCAGGCAACTACTTTCGAAAAAGAAAAGAGTAGTTATCTGGGGAGCAGTTAGTTGTCCTGTAAGATTGGTAGCCGCAACTGTGTGAGATAATGATAGTTGTGGTTATTTTTGCAGAGGTCGTAGCTGGTGAGCCAGCTATTGTAGGTTTTTTTTCTCTGCTAATAAGGAATTCCAATTTTTTAAAATTTCCCTCATTTGAATTTGAGCTGTGTGCATTCGGACAACTAACCCCCAGGCAACTACTTTTGAAAAAGAAAAGAGTAGTTATCTGGGGAGTAGTTAGTTGTCCTGTAAGATTTATAGCTGCAACTGTGTGAGATTATAAAAGTTGTGGTTATTGTGCAGAGGTCATAGCTGGTGAGCAGCTATTGGAGTTTTTTTTTTTTTTTCTCTACTGATAAGGAATTCCAATTTCTTAAATTTCCCTCATTTTAATTTAATCTGTGTGCTGGGTAAGGTGCTGTTGATAGACGAAATCCTTCAATTATGAAAAGCCATTTGTATAGTCTTGGAATAAATCATATTCAGAAGCAACAATAATGCAAGTATTTGAAACTTCCAACCAACATTCTTATCCATAATTCAAGGCTCCTTGATAATAACAAATATTACTGATTTCCACAACAAAAAAACTGATTTAGAAAGTATGGCTTGCAAACGAACTGTTTCAATAATTTTACAAATAAACTGAATGGCTCTCCATAATTGTTAGGTCCAACTTATAGTTTAGTTCAACTTCTATCTTTTTTAAACACCCCATCCCCTGATTTAAAGCTATATTTATGATGTAAATGGATCAAGAATAGTGTATATTTTCTCCATATACATAGTATTCTCAAATCCCTTATTGGTATCCGTATATATGTATGAGAGAGATTTTTTTCCTACATCATAAAACAGTACATTAATGTTATGCTATAATTGTGCTAGCATACCAAAAACTCACTGTAAATTGCAGTGTATAAGCATATGTTTTTGTTTTTTCAAGATCATGATATGGTTAAGACTTCATTGAAGCTGTTGCAATTTGTTGAGATAGACGAAAATTGGAATTGTAGATGGAAATTGATTCTCCGACAAGTATGATGGAATGGTTTCGTTAAAGTCTTTGTGAGATCTACTGTAACTGAAAATTTGTTTCTTATTGTTTCATATACTTCCATGTAGACCCTCAAATTTAATGTTCACAGCTTATACACAGCAATTTACAGTAAAAACAATTGAATAAAATACTTGTATTTTGAAACATAATTTTCGTACAAGAGTTAGCTAGAGATATTTGTGGCAAGATGATACATGTACATCTATTTATTGGACTGTGGCTGTAGAGAATGCTGACTTGTGCATTCACAGCCGCTTGCTTCATTGAACATAAATAATGTATGCCTTGTGCTTTACTAATGAATAATAATGGGACATAATGGGACTTATGATTTAAAAGGAGCTATTGATTTCACATGACTTTTGCTTCTATTATGAAACACATTCGGGTGGTGTTTCACTTAACACTAAAATTAATTTTAGCATCTTTTTTATCACTAAAAATTGATGCTATAATCACTTTCAATGCTTCGTGAATCACTCCCCTGCTATGTGAAACGATAGTGACCATTTTGAGGCAAAAGCCAGGTTAAAGCAATTGTTTGTTTTAATGCACATGTTCCAATAGTGTGGTAAACATGTAAGTATTATTTGTATACATTCAGGTGCTGTTTCCATGCAGTAAAACCTGTGTACAGTGACCACCTCAGGGAAACAAGAAAAGTGGCCACTGTGGACAGGTGACCTGTATAGACAGGTTCTATAATATTATATATACACACATGTGTATAGTGACCACCTAAGGGAAACATGAAGTGGCCACCATGGACAGGTGACCTCTATATACAGGTTCAGTAACACTGATTGCGGGGGACCTCTTTTTGTGGCCACTATAGGCAGGTTTGAAGGTTATTTTTATTAAAGGTACTACCGTAAGTAATGTGCAAAACATTATTTGGATGGGTGAATTATAAATCAATGGAATTCATTGCCTTTGCTGAGCATACACAATCTTCTGTGAAATGTTAATTGCAAAACAGTTTAGTTTTGGCTAAGATATGAGTGAAAATGAAAATCGAGAATTATATAAAGAACACCTGGCAAGAGAGTTACTTTTGAAACTTTCACTTAAAATCTTGTATGATTTCTACATGTACAAACAGTACAAACTACTGGGAGGGTGTTTCACAAAGATCCCAAGTCGAACTGAACACTAGGTTGGACTTAAATAGAATGGAAAGCCATTTGAAGCTTATTCAAGAGCACAAATGCGAATATTTGGAATTTTCCACAACATTTCACATCAATAACATAGTCTCTTTGATAAATAAAAAATGTTAATGATTTTTTATTAAAATTGTAGGCCCATTTAATAAGAGAACTTGTTTAACAATTTTACAAAGAATGTTATTGCTTTCCATAATGTTTAAGACCAACTTAGTGTTAAGTTCGACTTTGGATCTTTGTGAAACACCCCCTTTTATTTTACCTTGGAAAGTATCAGTTTTGTAATTTGTCCTCCAAAAATGTTACCCAGTACCTTAAAAACTTGCTTTCCCACCTCTATTAGTGTGAACGTTACACTTTGTTACTATCTGTCGTTTCATGTAATGTTACAATTCTGTTTTTGCCATGTGTCATTTTTAAGTATTAGAATCGTTGATGAAAAATGTCATTCAATTTCATTTTCCGTTTAAATTCAATTTTGAAGTTGATAAGCAATAGCTGTATTCAGAAGTCAAACTGTTTTTAACCAACCATTTGTATTTGTAGACATAACTGCTTTGTATTTTTAGTTTCTTTTGCTGCTCACAATTATTTTTTTTAGAAGAAATGATGACAGGAAATAAAGACCACTCATGGTGGTTATTGCACTTGTCTTTAAGAAAATATTAATAGAAAGTTAATATAAATTTTGGTCAACAAATAGTCAACGTTATTTTTTAGTGACAGATGTAATAAGTGTAATTTTTTAAATAACCCAATTGCTATACAGCACTAGTATTAATAATAGTATGAAGGGAATGAAGGAAATCACACATTGACAATTTAATATTGGGACTTTTATTGTTAGAGGGTTGTTGTTGATTTTTTGTCGCTGATTTTTAAAATTTTTTAGTGGTGGTGTAATTTTGATTTTACCCCCATCCAATAATATTGGTTGAAAAAGGTATATTTTGATTATAGAGAGGTAGGACTATTCAAAGGTTTTCTATTTGAATGTATCCATGTCTTAGTATTACTATAATTTCAATTCACTCGCCTTCTTACTAAGAAAGCGAGTGAATTGCCATTGTATTTTACTTACCTATTTATCTGTTTAACTTTTTGTTTGACAATGTACTTGTGTGTGTTTTGGAATAGTTTGGTGGCTTTTTTACTTTTTTAATGACTGTTGTCCACACTAACATTTATATTATTTTTTACATTTATGAGGGAGGCGGGGCTTATGAGTGCATGGAACATTTCCCCTTAACCCCTTGACTACGGGAACCGGGGTGGTTGTCTACAACGTCCCATGGATATTTCAGAATCTCGAAGGGAATGGGTTAAAAAAGGCATAGTAGTATAAAGGTGCTCTGGACTAGTGGTCAGAGATCTGCTCTTCGCTCTAATCGGCCTGGGTCCAAACATAGGCTGCTTCTCTTGGATGGTGACGATAAAGGGGCGGTCCCATACGTAAATAATCATAATTGATTGAATGCGTCCGTAAACACACAAAAATAGAGCATTATAGCGCGCTGTTTATAAATGTGCGCTATTCAGAGGTGCATTATTACACTTGGTCATTTGTGCACTATTTGTGCACCATCTCCACTCCCTGGGAAGCATACTATCCTGAGCTGTTATACAAGAGCGCTACAGGCTAATTAACACCCTTCCAAACACAAATTTGTACTCCTGGGTAAATTAAATGCCTTGCTGAAGAACTTATTTCACACATCCAGTGTATTTCCTTATTGTGTATCCTTTTGGGGTTTTCCCCCATTTTTGTCTTTACAAGTTTGGGGATGCTTGTGCACTCAACTGGGTTGGCCGTTGGGCTCACCAACTTTGGGGCACACTATGTTCTTTTTCTCAAATTGTTTACTCTTTTGTTTTTAATTGTATTAATCAATGGGGTGTATATACCCCTCCTCCGCCTCATGCAATGCTCCCAATAGCTACACCACTGGCCTTTGGCATAATCTTGTAGCAAACAAATCATGACTATTAATTGATTTTTGCTTATTTTCTTTTTTAAAAGTACAAATAATGGGTTTATATTTAAAAGACGGTAAAGCCAATACAACCTAATGAAAAACAAAAAAAAGAAGACAAAGTGGAGAAAATGTGCGACATTTTTAATAAAATCTTCAAAATTATATCATAATTAATATGCAATTATTTTTTATTTTTTAGACAATGTGTATTTCATGATGGTAAGGCTTTGTCGTATTTTGGATATAAACCCATCAAACCGTACAAACTGTTAATAGGAAACTTGTCATTGGTTTTTTAGTAATGTGATATGATCACGTCATATGTGATTTCTTAAGTTGTGTTCTTGGTTTGTAATGTATACAAAACTTAGAATATGTACAATAAACTTTCTTGAAAAGTATCTATGTTTTTCCATGTTTTATGTTTGTTTTTAGTTTAATGTCAGTTGCCTATGTAATTAATAGTGTTATCAAAAACACGTTTCCAAGAATTTAAATTGAATTTAAAATATTTTGGTTATTTATAACCCATGGGTTTAAATTATTGGTAATGCAGCATTTAAATATGGGTTATATTATTGATACTATATCAGGGCTAAAAGGATGTAAAATGAGGTGATATAACCCAAAGTCAAATATATCCCGCAAATGAGAATTTTGTCCATTATGATCTCAAATAATTATGTATCATAATCTCTAAGACCACTACAAATGTTAAGATTTATGTTTATTTTTTGTTTGTGTGTGTGTGTGTGCCAGAGCCTTATATGGCTCTGGTGTGTGTGTGCGTGCATGTTTGTTTGTGTGTATGCGTGTGTGCGTGTGTGTGTGTGTGTGTGTGTGTCACGTACAATGTCAGCATGCTATTGGTGCATGTTTGATGAAGGAATGTATTATATGTATACCAATGATAAAAGTGTAGTAAAAGCAACATTTTTTTAATATGGTTAGAACACATAGCTAGAAAGGTGGGAGGGGGGGGGGGGGGGGTGGGGGGCAAGGGATAACCCCAGGAAGTAACCAGTGGCATAGTCATGGGATTGTCAGTGGGGCTAAACATGAAGAAAAATAAAGAAATACATAGAGTGCTGCACTCCCCACAAAATGTCCTTAACCCCTGCTTAGTGTCCCCTATCACTACCCTGGCGGTGTCTCTTCATAAAAAGATGTAACACATGATATCGTTATCAAGGTGAACAATGTCGCCCTATTTGCGGCGTTTCGAGTACATTTTCAGCAAATTATACCCCCTTTTTAAAACAAAAAAGCACACAGCAGGTACAATATAATTTGTGCCATTTCACGAAAAGGTACCCTTTAAAAAAATTTATTTCGCGTGCATTTGTGTGAAGTTTGTTCCCTTGTTTCACATCTCTACGAACATACATATTCATGAAATGCTTGGCCTATTTTCCAAAGTTACAAACCCAGGATCACAAAGCCAGAAATTTTGCAGGAGGTGGGGGGGGGGGGGGGGGGGGGTCTAATCAGCGAGAGCGTAAGCGTGAACCGATTTGAGCAGCATAATGCCTTAGGGTCCCTGGCGGGGATCTAGGGGCCAGAACCCTGGAAGCGTTATGTATTTTAGCTATTCAAAGCCCCAAAATAAAACAAATAACAAGGCGAACAAAAAGTGTGAGGGGGGATTGGCCTCGGGCCCAAGAGACCCCGTCGCTATGCTACTGTACTTGGTTGAATACGAATCCGGGTCTGCCATGTTTGCCAACCCGCCCCCCCCCCCCCCCCGATATTTGTTTGTTTGTTTGATGTTGTTGTTGTTTTTTTTTTTTTTTGGGGGGGGGGGGGGGGGGGGGGCTCGTACGCCCATTATGGCAGTCAGACCATGGACTCTGGCTACTATAGTACTAGGTCAGACTAAGGTACAATGGTCAATCTTTATTTAAAGTAAAGCAAATCCAGTGCAGTCTGTCACACAGATTATCCAGGAAATGGTATGGATTTGTACCAATCCACCTAGTTGAGAAATGACCGACTCTACATGGGATTTTTCTTTTATAAATCGGACATCGTTCTTCAACTTGAAGCGGTCCCTGAGTGGAATAACGGTCGGAATATAGAGACTGATTTTTCGGTCTAGATTCCACTTGAACAGTTCTGTGATGTAAAGATCTCGATTCGTCTTAACACGGACGTCGCGTCGTTGTGATCAAAATTAAACAAATATGAAACTTCAAAGAAAGCTTGTGTGTTACTCGATGAGCCTGGCTCTTATTTCTGCATGGTCTGGTAAGAAGGCGTCTGATGTTCACCTCAGAGGACCCATCCCGGCTTCGATCTTTCTCGGTAAGTTGTTTTTTTTCTTCTTCATGTTATCACACGATGATTACGTTGACCAACCATTTTGCGATAATTATACATACACAATTATAAAGAATTTATGATTCGTATCCTATATCAGAAGAATCATTGGGGCCCGGGTATCAAACAGGGTTGTTGCAAACCCGGGGGGTGGGGGTGGGGGCCTGGGGGGTAAGTGCCCCCCCCCCCCCCCTCTATGAGCATGATTTGTTGTGGCAGAGGGGGGGGGGGGGGGTGGCACGTGCCATCAGTGCCCCCTTATGCGGAATCCCCCTGGTGCCCCCACTGAAAAAAAAGCCTACGCCACTGGTCAACTACGTACTAAGCTAAACAACAAAAGCGATGGTGAGGGCGCATCAACTATTTGACATGTGGCACAGCAGCTCTCCCGCAAATTAAAGGGTGACTAAATTAAAAAAATTAAAGACTTTGGTTGATCTATAATAATGAAAACATCACATATCTGTTGACTATTTGATGTACATTTTTGTCATATTTTTTATATTATTTTTTCTATTACTTTTTTCTACCTGCTCAGCTTCACCCCTACAAAAAACCCAGCCAGAAGCTATTGACTTCTGTGACTTCATAATACCATTCAACCACCTATTTACAATAGCATTGTATGTTTTATACAATGCCCACTCACCATGAACTTGAGAAGGGTTTCAATGAAAACATCCAACGCTAATGCAATAAGGTACTTAGTGGGTGAGAACATATCTTTTTGTTTATGTTTATCTAGCTGATCGATGGTTGAATGGTATTGTGATGTCACAGAAGTCAATAGCTTCTGTTTTTTTTAGGGGTGGATCTTAGCAGGTAGAATAAAAAATAATATTAAAAATTATATTAAAAATATAACAAAAATGTACATCAAATAGTCAACAGATATGTGATGTATTCATTATTATAGATCAACCAAAGTCAACATGCGTTTTTAATTTAGTCACCCTTTAAAGCTCTACGCATCCCCATTTTCCTCTCTTGCCATTGTTTGTTACATTCAATCGCTTTGCCAATAAAGAATGCAATGGTATTAAACGCTTCCCGAGCCCACCTCGCCCCCAGTGGCGGATCCAGGGGGGGGGGGGGGGGTTAGGGGGTTTAACCCCCCCCCCCCCCCCCCCTTGGGCTGCCAAGTGAAAATGTATCAGTGAAAAAAGTGAAGAAAAAAAGTGAAAAAAATCACTTACGGGGGTTCAAAATAGCAACAACAAAAAAAAAAAAATCGCCGAGAGGGGGGACACCCCCTCTCGGACTCTCCCCCCACTCGCCGCTACGCGGCTCGGGTCAAATAAACCCCCCCCCCCTTAGCAAAAAGCTAGATCCGCCCCTGCCCCCCCCCCCCCTCCCCCCTTCCCCTAATTCCCCCTCCTGAATGGTAACTTGCCATTTGGTCTACTCCCATTTGGGTCTACTAGAAAATTATGTTTATTGGATTATGATATTAGGGTTAATTAGGGGTGTGGATAAGGGTTAGGGTTAGGTTTTGTGTTAGGGGTCGTGTTTGGAGTTGGGGAAATTGCTTTCGGCTACTTTCCCGAAACTGGACTTGGGCTTTAAAGGCACCCTGGATAGCAGACACTGGTAAAAAATTACGTCAAATTTACGTCATTTTACGTCGGGTACGTCGTCTTAACGACGTCTTAAATTAACGTCAAAAAGTGAAGATTTTTGCACCCGCGTTTACCGTGATATTGACGTCATATTTTGACGTGATATTGACGTATTTTTTTCCGAAAAGGCGTCTTTATGACGTCTTTAAGTCGTCAATTTGTACCATTAATTACGTTATTAAGACGACATAAAGACGTCGTATTGGTCAAAATAAGACGTGATTTTTACGTCTGGATTTGACGTGATTTTCACCTTGTGTACGTCGTCTTTAAGACGTCGTAAATTAACGTCAAAAAGTGAAGATTTTGCACCCGCGTTTACCGTGATATCGACGTCATATTTTGACGTGATATTGACGTATTTTTTCCCGAAAAGGCGTCTTTATGACGTCTTTAAGTCGTCAATTTGTACCATTAATTACGTTATTAAGACGACATAAAGACGTCTTATTGGTCAATATAAGACGTGATTTGTACGTATTGATTTGACGTGATTTTCAAGTCGTGTACGTCGTCTTAAAGACGTCATAAATTCACGTCAAAAAATGAAGATTTTGCACCCGCGTTTCACGACATATAGACGTCATATTTTGACGTGCTAACGACGTCTTTTATTTTGAAGCGATTTTTACATTTTTAATAATTAAAAAATTGAGATGGTTATGTCTTGTAGTATATTCCACAGTCAACACTTTTATAACATGTAACACATAATCCTATCCTATCCTATTCCTAAATCCTAAACCTATCCTATAACCTACGTCTAACACCTTACTGATCAGTTGTCGTATAGGTTCCGTATATATATCCCGCTTCTTAGTATGTGAGATTTAAATGGTTAGTATTGACTGTTTAGTATTTCAAAGAGTTGATGCCTAAATAATTAATTTGCAAATCATGTTGAAAATATTAAAAACAGGTTGGTATTTATATTAGTTTTAATATCTGCAAAAACAAGATCATAATAACAATGTTTTCAATGTAAATAGTTATAAAAATTGGAATTTTACTTTGCACTCTAATGCGATTGTTTATAATCGATCATGAATGAATCCTGTATCCATTAGACCTGAAGACGTTAATCATAAGTCCTACTGTATTTTCTTTTGTTATTCATGTTCTTATAGGTTTCTTTAGAAAATTTAGCAATATTACCACCTTGGGATCATTGGGTTATTTCCACTTTGATACGATCGTTTATAATCGATCATGAATTATTCCTGTAGGCGATCCTATTATGTTGTAGACGTTCATAAGTCCAATATTTGTTTGTTTGTTTTTACTCATGTTCTAAAGGGATTCTTTAGGAAATCTAGCAATATTACCACCCTGGCATCATTGGGTTATTTCCACTTTGATACTATCGTTTATAATCGATGATGAATTATTCCTGTAGGCGATAATAGGTTGTAGACAGTCCAATATTTGTTTGTTTTTTCTCATGTGCTTAAAGGTTTCTTTAGATAATTTAGCAATGTTACCTTGGCAACATTGAAAATTTGTTGTAGAATTAGCATTATACAGATAATCAGCTAAATTGCATATTTGTTTTATTAGGTCAGAGGCAGGCGCGCCGGAAGCAGTTTTGGATTGGGGGGGGGGGGGCAAAACCCCAAGGGGGCTCACAATTTTGGTGTGTATAGGGGCTCATGCCCAACCACACTCTGGGTTGCCAAGTTTGAGCCAGAGGTGAGAGTGAGACATTGCGAGGGAGCGAAGCGACTGAGCGGGGGGAGGGTGTGGGAGGGGGGTGTCCCCCCTCCCACGGTAGGGAGTTTTTGCATTTTTGGACTTGAAATTGTGCAATCTGATGCATACCTAGATAGGAAATTCGGCTGTATTTGGGAAAGCGTGATATGATTTGATCGACCAGAAAGTTTTAATATATTTTTCACGTAGAAAACAAATAATTGACACACTAATAAATATGTACCCCAAAACACACACACACAACACAACATAAACCATAATTATGCAACATTATGTATGATCCAACAACACACTGCCAATAATGAGTCCCGATGGAGCGAAGCGCCTGAGGGCTGGGGCAGGGAGGGAGGGGGAGGGTTTGGGAGGGGGTATCCCCCTCCCACGGTAAGAAAGATTTTGCATTTATGAATTTGAAATTGTGCAATCTGGTGCATACCTAGATAGGAAATTCGGGCTTAAGATTAACTGCATCTGGGAAAGCGTGTTATGATTTGATATATTTTTCACGAAGAAAGCAAATAATTGACGCACTAATAAATATGCACCACTCCCACATAAATATTGTATTTAGTGTCATACACAGTTCCAACATAAACCATATATGGCTTATGTATGATCCAACAACATGGCCTACAGCCAATAATGAATCCCTGATAGCAAACACTGGTAAAAATGACGTCAAATTTACGTCGTTTTTAGTCGTGCACGTCGTCTTAAAGACGTCTTAAATTCACGTCAAAAAGTGAAGATTTTGCACCCGCGTTTACCGTCATATAGACGTCATATTTTGACGTGAAAATGACGTATTTTTTCCGAAAAGGCGTCTTTACGACGTCTTGAAGACGTCAATTTGTACCATAAATTACGCCATTTAGACGACATAAAGACGTCTTATTGGTCAATATAAGACGTGATTTTTACGTCTGGATTTGACGTCATTTCCACCTTATGTACGTCGTCTTTAAGACGTCGTAAATTCACGTCAAAAAGTGAAGATTTTGCACCCGCGTTTACCGTGATATAGACGTCATATTTTGACGTGATAATGACGTATCTTTTTCCGAAAAGGCGTCTTTACGACGTCTTGAAGACGTCTTTACGACGTCTTGAAGACGTCAATTTGTACCATAAATTACGCCATTTAGACAACATAAAGACGTCTTATTGGTCAATAGAAGACGCGACTTTTACGTCTAGATTTGACGTCATTTCCACCTTGTGTACGTCGTCTTTAAGACGTCGTAAATTCACGTCAAAAAGTGAAGATTTTGCACACGCGTTTATCGTCATATAGACGTCATATTTTGACGTGATAATGACGTATCTTTTTCCGAAAAGGCGTCTTAAAGACGTCTTGAAGACGTCAATTTGTACCATAAATTACGCCATTTAGACGACATAAAGACGTCTTATTGACGTCATAAAAAGGTCGTCCATGCGCCAAAAATAATTGTTTAAATGTCTTTGAAAGACGTCATAATCACGTTGTAATAACGTCGTCTATACGACAAAAAAATAATTTTTTTTTAAAAAGACGTCAAAATGACGTAATGAGGTCGTTCATATGACAAAAAATGATGGCAAAAACTAGTCTTGTAAAGACGTCATAATGACGTCTTAATATTGTCGTGCGTACGACACAAACCTTAATGGCAAAAATGGTCCTTTCAAAGACATTATAAAGACGTCATTATAAAGCCTTTTATACTACAAAATAAATACTTAAAAATAATCTTTTAATGACGTGATAATGACGTCGTTTTTACATCCTTAATATGACGAAAAAGCATTGGAAAAAATGGTCTTTGAAAGACGTCACAATGACGTTGTAAAAAGGTCGTCCATACGACAATAAATGATGGCAAAAACTAGTCTTGAAAACACATCATAATGACGTCGTATTAACGTCGTCGTACGACACAAACCATAATGGCAAAAATAGTCTTTAAAAGACATCATCAAGACGTCAATTTTTAGACGTTTTTATGACAAAATAAATAGTGAAAAAAATGGTCTTTGAAAGACGTCAAAATGACGTAGTAAAAAGGTCGTCCATACGACAAAAAATGATGGCAAAAAACTAGTCTTTAAAAGACTTCAAAATGACGTCGTAAAGTGGTCGTCAATACGACAAAAAATGATGGCAAAATAGTCTTTCAAAGACATCATAAAGACGTCGTTGTTACGTCTTCTATACGACAAAAATAAATAATGAAAAAGTGATCTTTAAATGACGTAATATTAACGTAATTTTTACGTCCTTCCATACGACAAAAAACAATTGGAATATGGTCTTTGAAATACGTCACATTAACGTCGTAAAAAGGGCGTCCATACGACAAAAAATGATGGCAAAAAATTGGTCTTGAAAAGACGTCAATCTTACGTCTTTATAGCGTTATTGATACGACATAAACCCGTATGGCAAAAATGGTCTTTAAACGACATTATAAAGACGTCGTTATCATGTCTTCTATACGACAATAATACATTCTTAAAAATGGTCTTTGAACGACGTTATAATGACATCGTTTTTACGCCTTTCCTACGAAAAAAATAAATAGTGGAAAAATGGTCGTTTAAAGATGTTATAATGACGTCAATTTTACGTCTTTTATACGACATAAGTCATCATGTCAAAAATGGTCTTTAAAATACGTCATAATGACGTCGTATTCTGATCGTTTGTACGACATATGACGTGTTTACCAGTTTACGACCAAATTAAGACGTCATAAAGACGTCAGTCTGCTATCAGGGGTAATACATAAACAAAATAACAAATGCATTTGAAATGAGAAAGTTAGAAAATTAGGTACCCAATTCATAAATGGATTTAAAAATGCACAAACTTATATCTTTGAAATGATTGTTACTATTTTGAATTGTACATCAAATAAAATATTTAAAACAAAATATGCAACGAACAGGCTGGAGTTATTTATAAAGTGTATGTTTGTTTAATCAGTAGTATCGTATATAAATGTGCTGAATTTCTGATTGAATATAATAATTAGAGAATAAATTCAAAGATATATAGTAGAACAATATTTAAGTTAAAACCGTTATTCATCATGCAACTACTAAGCTGCTTTTTAAAGAGATAACAAAATTGGCAGGAAAGTTATAAATTAATTATATTCTTTATTGAAAGACCATTAGTAGTGTAATAGTCAAACTATGTATAATTACAAAAAACTTATTCAACCCTTTTCTACTATTCTCGTATCAAAGAGTGATACCCTGCGACAGTGCCTGGTCCCGTGTCCATCATTCTTTAAAAAGGACCCTTAAAGGGCATCAAGCGTGGGGATGCTACATAGCGGGTCGCCATTTTGAACTGGGTTAGTTTGCGCGCACCGCATGACACTGAGCTAACGTGCATTACGCACCGTGCGCAACGCGTATGCAAGATGGCGCCGCGCATCTCATTTGACGAATCTGAACTACCTTTAATGGCGTATCGAACCATCGTAAGTTTACACCCCTAAATGACGTAATGCTTTGAAAACCTACCCTTAATGGCGCAATGTGCACCTGAAAAAATACCCCTTTTTATGAGTGCTAAAAACCACCCCTCTTTAAGGAAATCGTCTACGACGCCGTATAGCTGAAAATGATACCCTTTCGACATTTTTTTTTTTGGCGCGGGTGCGTAGTCAGTCATGTTGGGAGTGACCCCCCACCGATGGCCTGCATGCTTCGCTTCACGTTCCTCAGAAGGGAGCAGCGGCGACGAAACCATACGTGGATAGATATTAGGTTAAACAATGTTTTTTTTTGTCAGGATGGACATGTTGGCGATTGATGATGATGATGATGATGATGATGATGATGATGATGATGATGATGATGATGATGATACATATGATGATGATGATGATGCATATGATGATGATGATGATGATGATGATGATGATGATGATGATGAAGATGCATATGATGATGATGATGATGATGATGATGATGCATATGATGATGATGATGATGATGATGATAATGACGAGTATGACTATTTTGATTGTGGAAAAATACGATAGTGATATACAGAGAGAATAAAAAAAAGGTAATCGAAGTTCAAAGGTCAATAATTAAAAAATGATACATTCTCATAATTTCAACCAGACATAGATGTAAAGAGTAATTGTTCAGCTTTAATCTGACACCTTTCCTGAATCAGTAATGTCACGCATCGCTGAGTTCTCTGTTGTCTAAGGTGACACGTCAAAAACCCAGCAAGTTTGGGCTAATAATGAAAGCTTGAGTTTTGCGAGTTATTGAATCGTTTAGATGAATATATTCACCAATATCATGCAATGATTAGGTACATTTTAATTGAACATGAATATGCGCTGGCCTGCCATCCACCAGAATTAAATTCTTATGTTGATATCATTCGTTAAAAATGGACAACTTGGATTAGAAACCCTGAGGAAGGTCAAGTGATTGGGCCATTTTTCTTCAACGAAATTAACATTATCTGGGAATATGTATGTTCAGATGATACCTCAGTTGGAACTTTGGAAGAACACATTAAGCGACAGGTGCGAGGAGGATTTAGACAGATTCAGGACAGTGCCCAAAGCCCCAAACCCATCACCTTGTTGCTGTCACAGATGGACTAGGGGAGCTCTGACAGTGGGGAAAGGGTTATTGCGATACAAAATTAGATGGAATGGCCACCAAGGTCATCTGATTAATTTTTTGTTGACTTCTTCCTGTTTGGAAATTTGAAGAACAAGGTGTTTACATCTCCCAGTGATCTGGATGATTTGCAGGGCCGCAATCGACACGAAATGGATGTTTTAGCACCAACATGAAAACTAATCCCTAACATTTATGTGACACCACTCATTTCAAGAATCCATTCATATTAAGCCAAAACTTGCAAAAAGTGGGTTTTAAACCTGTTATCTTCAACAGCAAAGAACTCAGCGATGCGTGCACATTGTTGATTCAGAAAAAGGTATCAAATTAAAGCTAAAAAGTTACTCTTTACATCCATCTCATTTAAGGCGTAAACATATCTAATTTTGAAATAATTGACCTTTGAACTTCGATTACCTTTTTTTTTTATACACTCTGCTTAGTGGCCATGCTGATGGTTATAGTGGTGGTGATGATGATGACGATGTTATGATGTGATTATGATGATGATCATCGTCATATGACATGAGGATGGTGACGGTGGTGAAGGGGTGGTGAAGATGATGACATGGTGATAATGATTACGATTATGATTTTGATGATGCCCTGGGTGTCACTGCACTTTGGCCAAATTTACGCCTGATCGTTCATAATTTCGCGGAAAAGGGGTCAATTTTCGCATGTGATCGCGAACAAAACAACAGGGGCGTCGATCCTGGGGGGGCAGGGGGGGCGGTCGCCCCCCCAATGAAAATATTGGGGGGGCGAACATATCATTTCGCCCCCCCAATAATTCCCAAAATGAGGAAGAAAAAAATCAAGTGATATAATGCCAAAGAGGGGAAAGATACATTTATCAATAATTTATCTTCAAAATAGCCGTTTTTTAGTTTGAAAAGGACTGTAAATCTCTTTTTTGCTGCGCGCTTTGCGCGCATATACAGTTTCTCATATTGCAAGTTTCATTTTGGTTGCGGGAACTCACCTTTCAAAATGTGTTCGGCAGTGTAATTTCTCAAACGCACACCTCAAACGAAGTTTATTAAACCCTCATCTATAGATAGCACACCGTCACAGAAAATAAAATAATCTTAAATATATCTTTCAGTCAATTCGGTCCATATGCGCTGAACGCAAATCAAATTGGAATATCATGTCCCCCCACATTTGAAAGTGGAGGAGATTGTCCCCTCCCTTTGTCATTATGTATGTTTGGTTCTATACTTATATACTTCATATTACGTGAAATTTCTGTCTCGGGTGTGCACCAAATCGCACAATTTCACGCCCCAAAATACAAAAGCTCCCTACTGTGGGAGGGGGACACCCCCTCCCGGCCTCCCCCGCTCGGTCGCTTCGCTTCCTCGCAATGTCTCCCCTCCACTTTTGAGAAGTTGTTGACGCCCTTGCTTAGTTTCATGGGAGCCCAATGACCTAGACTATATCGATGGCTCTATATTAGTATACAGGATCACGTGGATCCATCTCATGCAAGGCTCAATCTTTTCCTCGCTATGCCCTTTAAAAATACGTTACGAGCATAGGTTCACTATTTTATACAATTTTAACACCCATGATAGGAGTTGCAAATGTCTGAAATCTAAAAGCTTCCGGGGGCTTCGCCCCCTGGACCCCCATTATTGTCCCCAAATGTGGGTGCCCCCAAAGTCAGGTCTTCGAGCCATCAAGACACTTTCAATGAGCGCATAATAAAACTTCCGGGCATGCCAATGTGGGGCTTTTAGCTCTCTCCGTGGTCACTCTGGAAAATTTTTCAAATTTCGCCCCCCCCCAATCGCAAAAACGGATCGACGCCCCTGCAAAACAAATCACCGAAATAAAAGGTTATATATATTTCATACAAATGTTCGCGAAATGTGAACAATAACGGTACCTTTTACCTGTGTACGTATTCATGAAGTCTGTACAAAAGGGTTTGTTGTACACGAAATATAAAAATCAGGGTTATTTTGGTATGACAATTTATTCTCTTTACTTCCCTTGTCGAAATACTTGTCTTCAAACAACCCCCAAAATACTCCTTTTATGGAAAACGTTTCAAAATTTACATACAATGAATATACAAACAAATAAAAAAAAAACATCATTATATAAATTTAAATGATTAGAAGACGATACAAAAAACACGTAGCCTACCTTACTTTTAGTAACGGTGGACATAATACTATCAGAAATACTGTATATTGTATAATATAATACCGGCACCACCACCCCCATCACCACCCCCACCACCACCCCCACCACCACCTCCCACACCACCACCCCCACCCCCACCCCCACCCCCACCCCCACCCCCACCACCACCCTTACTACCACCACCCCCACCCCCACCCCCACCACCACCATCATCTTCGCTTCTTCATAGTGGAGAAGATCGCCAGCAGTCGCGGCGCGATTTCGGCTAGCGCTAGCTGCAGTTGTGTTTATTTACATGTCCGCAGCGCAGTCCACGTGTTGCGCAGTGAAGCTGCCGTTGGCTTGACGATCGAGGCCGGAGGCGAAGGCAAATCTGCTTTATTTTGACGATTTATGGGTAAAGTGTGTCGTTCACACAGTCATGTTGACGTCTAAGAGCTTCGTAAAGAAGACTAGAAGAGGAGGAATCATCAAGGTCGTGAGGGAACACTATCTTAGAGATGATATTTGGTGCGGATCAGCAACTTGCGAGACGTGTCCCATTGAAAAGCCTGTGTTGGAAAAAGAGCCAGCTCTTAAAAATAAGTTGTGCAATTTCCCACATTATCTCTTACCTGATACAAACGTCGTCTTACACCAGGTATTTATGTATCTTTAACTTTCATATGTTGCAATATTATGCCATAATTCGAAGACGATTGATGTGAAATTTAAGGTTTTTTAATGAATGGGCAACACTACGTCTTCAGTCCCATCTACTTAAAATGGTGTCAGTACAGAAAAACGTTCTTTGTTTCTTGTTTTGTTGCAGTAAAACTGAAAGAACACTATTCTGTATACAGAATCAAATCAGATCACTTTAACTGGTAGGATCCCATGCATTGCATTAGAATGTATTTAAAAAAAATGTGTTTTGGGTTTGTGCTTTTGTCATAACTGATTTTTGTTTGGGAAGTTTGTGTTTCAATATAGTTGCTTTTAAATGTAAAACATATGTTTGTTTGTTGTTGTAAATGTATGAAACTAAATTGAATATTCATACAAATTAGAGAAATTACAGCCATTAACATGCATTTAGACGAATTGAATTTAAAGTTAAATTTACATTCTTTTCTAATTATTTTCTATACTCTTTTCTGCAGGTTGACATTCTTGAAGATGAAGTGATAAAGAACGTAATTTTACTTCAGACAGTACAGAAAGAGGTAAAATATGTTTTAGCTACTCATTAAACAACTATAACCATACTAGTCATTATGTCTCATAAATGAATGACAATGACCGGTGCTCAATGGGTTGAGCACCAGTCTAGCAATCCGGAGGTCTCGGGTTCGATTCCCGTCGAAGCCAATTTTTCTTTGCTCACTTTCAATCATTAAAATATTTCTAGTCAGTTTCCTCTATGTTTGAATTTAATTAATAAAAACCTGCATCACTTTGTGTGATACCGCACACTTTCTCTAGAAAAGTTGATTTAATTAATCTTCGGTTAGTGCCCGGTTTATATAGCTTCTGACTAATCGAGCAATGAAAAGGGTTTCATGGGAACGCCCCCCATTCAAGGGTCTCTGTGGCTCAATGGGTTGAGCATCGGTCTAGCAATCCGGAGGTTTCGGGTTCGATTCCCGGTGAAGCCTATTTTTCTTTGCTCATGTTCAATCATAAATGAATGACCATGATTTAAAGATTTAACAATGTTAGGTACTTAAAGTGAGGCCTGTAAAGTGTCAGATATTGCCCAAAATGACATTTGAGACTTCAATCCTGTACCAAAATCATTGTAAGATGTCCGAATGATGTGTGAAAGTTTCATTGAAAAAGAACACTGCTTTCCTGGTTAAAAAAGCGAAAATATGCGTCGGCTTTTACAACGGACGTTTATGAGGTTTATGACCGTTAACGCTTTTGAGCTGTCATACTAAAGGGGCATTTGAAAAAATCTTACCCTATTTTATTCTTGTCTTACCATAAGCTAAACAACACGGTAGAAGAGAAACGAGGAAGCTCCAAGTAATTTTCGTGGAGTTAGACATTTTACAGGCCTCACTTTAAGTAAATTTTGATGTCCATATTTGAAAACACAATAACAATAATAAAAGTGATAATTTGGGGGATTCAGGTCTGCAATACATTTATCTGCAGATTAACTGTTTAATAGGAATGTACATTTGTTGTGAATACCTTACTTTATCTAATTTAAATAATTGTCTGTAGTTGAATTCTCATTCCATTTCTTTTACCGTATCCATTTATTTTTCTTTGGGGGAGCGAATTTTGTCATGTTGCCAATTTAAAGCTACCTAGAAAAATCAGTTAAATAATAATGTCTCATGTTTCTATTTCTATCAACAACTGACAGGTTAAACACTGAAGTCTATGAGGAGACGAGACATCATAGCAATGCTTTCTACTGTGTACAGTTCTAATATGAAACTTTTTTTTTGCCTTTGATACATTGAAGATACCATACAAATTACTATAAGTTTAATGAGAACATTGTCTCATGTTAATCTCTCAGTCAAAAACCCAGAAGTTTACCAGCGTACAAGCGGACATGAGACATTGCATTAAAGCATTTTGCTGTATACTGTTTAAATTGGAATGTATTTGTATTGTTTTTTGCTACATTGAAGCTACTTTATAAGTCACTTGGATGAAAAATTTTCTGATGTTCATCTCTTTTGAAACATTGTCAGGTCAAACACAGAAGTCTACCAGCATACAAGAGGATACGAGACATCATAGCAAACGACCACAAACAGTTCTATGTCTTCACCAATGAACATCACAGGTGAGAAATTTTAATGAGAGCCTTTTCTGCACCCATTTGGTATACCTTATCTATTATAAAATGGGTAGAAGAATCCCTGCATTCTGATTGGTCAATTAGCATGTAAAAGATTTTTACTGATGCATGGCTCACTTTAGTTTGATTTTCACAGTTTTTTGCGCTGATTTTATAAAACAGATGCTGCACAGGCATATTTCGTGGATCGAAAAAAAAAAAAAAAAAAAAAATTAATTTATATCATTAAAAAAAAAAAATTATATTTTAAAATTGATAAAAATTTTTTTTTATATCATTTAAAAAAAAAAAAATTAAAAAAAATTATATAATTTCAAAAACAAAATTTGTAATTTTAAAATTTATATTAAAAAAATATGTATCATTAAAAAAAAAAAAAAAATTTAAATAAAAATTTGAAAATAAAAATTTTCCCCAGCCATGGGTCGGTACTTTTGCAGCCATGGGTCGGTATACAAATGATGCACAGGCATGAGTGGATCGGTAAGAATTGGATGCACGAGTTTAACTTTGGTATGGTTTAAACCCACGAGCGCAGCGAGTGGGTTTTAGACCATTTCCAAAGTTAAACGAGTGCATACAATTCTTACCGATCCACGAATTTGTTTTATAAAATGGGCGCGAAAAAATGTGAAAATCAAACTTTTACCCAGTTATGGCTAAATTGGCTAAATTTACCGACCCATGGCTTCAAAAGTACCGACCCATGGCTAAAAAGTACCGACCCATGGCTTCAAAAGTACCGACCCATGGCTGCAAAAGTACCGACCCATGGCTGGGGAAAATTTTTATTTTCAAATTTTTATTTAAATTTTTATTTTTTTTAATGATACATATTTTTTTAATATAAATTTTAAAATTAAAAATTTTGTTTTTGAAATTATATAATTTTTTTAAATTTTTTTTTTTTTTAATGATATAAAAAAAATTTTTTTTCAATTTTAAAATATAAATTTTTTTTTTTAATGATATAAATTAATTTTTTTTTTTTTTTTTTTTTTCGATCCACGAAATATGCCTGTGCAGCATCTGTTTTATAAAATCAGCGCAAAAAACTGTGAAAATCAAACTAAAGTGAGCCATGCATCAGTAAAAATCTTTTACATGCTAATTGACCAATCAGAATGCAGGGATTCTTCTACCCATTTTATAATACTTTTGAAGCCATGGGTCGGTACTTTTTAGCCATGGGTCGGTACTTTTGAAGCCATGGGTCGGTAAATTTAGCCAATTTAGCCATAACTGGGTAAAAGTTTGATTTTCACATTTTTTCGCGCCCATTTTATAAAACAAATGCTGCACAGGCATATTTCGTGGATCGGTAAGAATTGTATGCACTCGTTTAACTTTGGAAATGGTCTAAAACCCACTCGCTGCGCTCGTGGGTTTAAACCATACCAAAGTTAAACTCGTGCATCCAATTCTTACCGATCCACTCATGCCTGTGCATCATTTGTATACTATTCAAATGATGCCCGAAACCTGAATTTACCCAACTCCAAACTTGATTTCCAACCTAATCCAAACCCTAACCCTTATCCCAACCCCTTATCCCAACCCCTGACCCTAACCATTATACCACTAAGCCTTCAAATTATAAGCAAAATTGAGGGAAAACCATGAATGTATTAAACCAAGCAGCAATTTACAGTTCTCAGAAACAGGCCTTAGGCTTATACACTAACATACATGTACATGTACACAGACACTGGAATACAGGCTGGTGAGACTACACAATCATGTTTGCTGTCTTATAACATGTCAGTCTATAAAATGCAAGTTTTATTTTAATAATCTTGCATTACAGAGAAACCTATGTGGAAAAACAGGCAGGCGAGACAGCCAATGACTCCAATGACAAAGCTGTCAGAAAATGTGTCACTCTGTAAACCACAGAAATCTGGAAACCACAGATAAAACCTAGACTTAAATCAAATTCATATTTGTTGTCTGATGACCTGTTCGTAAAGTTTTTGTTAAAATTTGTATATCTTGCATTACAGAGAAACCTATGTGGAAATACAGGCGGGCGAAACAGCCAATGACTTCAATGACAGAGCTATCAGGATATGTGTCACATGGTATAACAACCACCTGAAGGACACATGCATCAAGGTCGTTCTGCTCACCAATGACATTGCCAACAGAGACAAGGCGAGAGCCGAGGGGCAGATTGCATACACAGGTGATACATTTAGACCTAGGAAAGGCATTTTGAAGGTTATAAATAATTATTTAGGAAATTAGATGTATACCATACTTATTTATATTTTAAAACCAGCAATAACAATATTGATGATGATGATGATGATGCTGATGATGATGATGATGATGATGATGATGATGATGATGATGATGATGATGATGATGATGATTTACCATCATTAGCAAAAGTTTAAGACCACCTGGGAATTTGTGGGTATTACAATAATTTGGACTGCATTCTTTTGTCTTATTGAATGATTACATAACATGTTTACTACAGTGGTCAGTAGCAAAAGAGTAATGGTCAGCGATAAAATTAATATTTTTATTTCAGGGGCTCCATTTTCGGGGGCTACAAATTTCCAGGCTCTTTTTCGAATTTCAGGGGCTAATAATAAGCTATAATGCTGTAAGTGATCATTTATAAGCATTTGATAACAATCCAAACAGAAAAATCCCACAAAAAATCTCGAAAATCCAAAAAAATAAAAAATAAAATTCAGGGGCAAATTTGTTGTTCCGGGGGCGAATTTGGGGATTTCGGGGGCGAATTCGACCCGCCGCCCCCATATATTTTTTTGCTGGTAATGGTATTAACCCAGCAGTTCAAGTGTGATACAAAGGTTATGCGTTAAAAATAAAAGTATGTCTGAAAAATAAATATGTTTAACTTTGGCGTGTTCTTTATTTATTGCATTTTGGAAGGGTGGTCTTAAACTTTTGATAATGATGGTAGATGATGATAATGGCTATTTCATACAGCAATGTAGATATGTTCAAAGAAAGCATGTATTTTTGGATCAATTTGTTTCTTAACCTATTCAAGACCACTTGATTTTTGTGTCCATAAACCACTGCCCAAAGATTATTAGCACCAGCCTTGAATGGGATAACAAACCTTTAAAAATTGTTAAAAAGGAGAAATATTACAAAACTTGCCTATTTATCCCTGGACCTCTTTGAAAAACAGCTTGTAGCTGACAAGGGCAATCTATCCCATGATTGGAGAATAAATAAATAAATACAAAAATGTGGTTTACTTTGTTGATAAGGGTCTTTAAAAATAAGGTTTTGAACTGTATTTTTCTTTTTTTCTATTTAGTTGATGAGTATGTCAAAGCCTTGGAGGGGAAGCCAGAGCTGGTGGATCGCCTTGCGCAGATCAACACAGAGGATAGAGCACGAAGTAAAGTAAGTTTGTTTAAAGGGAGAGATCCACTTTTGCAAGCCAAAATTCAAAAGTTGCGAGGTTATTGTCTTATATGAAAGGAAATGTCATTTAATAGCATGCCTGAAAAAATTAGGGCTTGAAATCTCTTTTTCGTGGAGTTATAGACCTAAAACTGAATAAACTGAGGGACGTCGGTTAATTAGGTACATACGTATTTTCGGCCGGTGAGTAAGTTTGTACATAGATTTCACAGAGTGCCAGATCGGTATGCATGACCCCTACGTGACTCGCGCATAAGTACTAATGTGTGAGCGTTTACCAATCAAAATACCCAAACATCGCTTAAACTGACTACATGTAATTATATATTCTTTCTTTTTGAGATCTTTTTCCGTGACATACGTTAACAAATGTCGGCTTCACAATACCTTTACGAGAATTAGTACTATATTGTTGTAATATTATGCTAAATCAGTTGAACTCCTTTATTGACCGATATATAGTTTAAATGGAGGGACGCATTGGTTTTTCATTCGTAGAATCCAAATTAGAGGGCTGTTCGCTCTGATTTTTTTTTTGCGTGTTACATTGATCCGCATCCGTCAACTGAAAGCTGTTCAGACGTTTTGTAAAAGTGGACCTGTCCCTTTAATAATATTTAATCATAATTATAATTTTGACGTGTATATGTCCTTATATGATTGATCATCATCTCTAAGTGCTTTGCAACTTTATTATTACCTCTGTCATTGGGAAACACGCACACAGTAATAACCTGCACTTGGAAGTGCACTTTCTCAACTTCCTGGGGATGAGGAGTATTCTAACCAGGCTTAGAGGTGCTCAAAGGCTTGTAAAAACATGCAATGCCTTATATCAGTTAAACTGTTTGATTTGTACAGGTTGACAGTGAAAACAAGGTTGAGGGGTGCAAAAAAGTGCTTTTCCCGAAACATTAGCCCCTATTTGAAATCCAAGTGAAGGGCACTATAAATGGGGAACTTTTGCTGACCAATATGTTTGTGCCTCATATCTCTTTTAACTGTTTGATTTTTCAGCTTGATAGTGACATCAACGTTGAATGTTGAATATTGAATATTTGCCCTTGTTTTAGATTCAAGTGGGCATCATGGAGCACTATAAGCAAGGCACTTGAACAGACCAATACCTTTATGACTTATATCTGTTTAACCGTTCGATTATTGACAAATTAACCATTTGATTATTGACACATTTACTATCCAATATCTTTGTAAATATAACAGTTTTCTTTGCATAAACTCTGTAGCTTGGAGGGGGTAAAAACTTACTGTTTCTAGAACATATGCCCATGTCCCAGATCCAGGCGGGCATCAAAGAGGGTCGCTTTAAACAGGGCACTTTTAACTCATTTACTGTCCGTTATCTTTCTACGAGTCGGTGAGGGGCCTAAGCTTTCGATCCTAGCAGAGTCTTTGTCAGAAATATAGTAATTTTGCCTCTGACCGGATTCTGTCAGCCTAGGCCCTTCACTGATTCACATTTTATGACAAAGGCGATTTGTTAGTAGATAAGCAGTTTTTGGCACTATTTTTCTTCAAAATCTGTATAATTATCTACTTTTCTTTGCATTGACTCTGCAGCTTGACAGCGATATCAAGACAGAAGGGGGCAAGAATGTGCTATTCCCAGAACACCTGCCCATGTCTCAGATCCAGGCGGGCATCAAAGAGGGGCGCTTCAAACAGGGCACAATTGACATATTTAGCGTCCAAAATCTATAAATATACGAGTCAGTAAGAGGCAGATCCAGGAGGGAACCAAAGAGGGGCATTTTAAATAAGGCACAATTCACACATTTACTATTCAAAATCTTTCCAACTTTTATCATTCTCTAACTTTTCTTTGCATTGTCTTTACAGCTTGACAGCGATATCAAGACTGAAGGGGGCAAGAACGTGCTATTCCCAGAACACCTGCCCATGACCCAGATCCAGGCGGGCATCAAAGAGGGGCGCTTCAAGCAGGGCACATTCCAGGCCAGCAGGGAAAACTACCGGGAGGCCTACGTCAGTGTCACGGGACAGGAGAAGAGGGTTAGTAATTCATATACAGTTAAAATTTTCTTTACGGCCACCTGTCTGTAGCAGCCAATCCTGTCTATAGTGGTCACCAAAAGTGATCCCTGCAGAGAAAAACAGTTTCTCAGGGAACCTGCATATAGTGGCTACCAAATGTAATCCCGTGCAAAGAAAAACCTGGAACCTGTCCACAAGGATCACTTTCTTCAATTTTCATTAGATGATCACTATACACCGTGTCCCAGAAAAAACGAAACCGGGTTTCATGGCAGAAATTTTCTGTCATAATGAATAATTTAATTGATGATATATATATGCCTGGAAAGCTCTGTGTCTCTTCTTTCATTTGATGTGCAACTTATGGCACATACTTCAAGCATGACTGAATTAGAACAATGGAAAGTGGTGTTACCAATATTCAATTTGCACGCATAAATTTGAAGTTTGGGTGAGTTTTAAGAGTTGTAAACGTACTTATTTTTAAAAAGGACAAACACCACATAAAAGTTCATATTTTTATCTTTTACATGACACCTCATGCTAACAAAATAAATGATTTATGCCAGAGAACGAGTACAATGAAAACATGCCTGATTTCTGCCCGAATGAGTGAAAGTTGAGTAAGAAGTCGCTCAGCTTTCCTGACTAGCAGCTGACAATGGACTTTGATGCATGAGTGAATTTACACAAACATGGGGATCAGGAAACAGGCTATATCAGGAAAGTTACTCATTTGGGCTGGAATCAAGCATGTTTTCATTGTATTCGTTCTCTGGCATATATAATTTATTTTTTAATCATGAGGTGTCATATAAAAGATAAAATTATGAATTTTCATGCGGTGTCTGTCCTTTTTCAAAATAAGTATGTTTACTACTCTTAAAACTCTCCCCAAAACATCACCCAAACTTGCAATTTCTGCGCGCAAATTGAATTTTGGTAACACCACTTTCCATCGTTCTAATTCAGTCATGCGTGAATTATGTGCCATAAGTTGTATATTAAATAAAAGAAGAGACACATAGCTTTTCAGACATATATATATCATCAAGGAAATTATTCATTATAACATAAAATTTCTGCCATGAAACCCGGTTTTCGTTTTTTCTGGGACACGGTGTATATGCAGATTGGATGCAGATTGAAGTCTTGCTTTAATGACTGTTGTTGAGCTGTGTGTTTTATGTTTTGTGGATTTCTCCGGGAATGCTTAACAAATCATACCTGTCATGAATCTGTTAGCTAGCTTACACTAGTTTTGGGAATGAATTTTTTATTTTCTTGGAAAGCACAATATGAGAAAGGGGTCTAATGAAGTAAGGAATCTTCTTGATCTCATAATGTTTTCTTAGACATATTGATATTTGTGTTTGTAGTGCAATTATTTATTGTAATTGATATTTTGTCACGATTGAAGCAAGCTTTCTTATTATAAAAACCTGATAAATAATTGTCATATGCAGGTTTTTGTAAGGGCCTGGCCAGTCAGAACAGGGTCATGCAGGAACATGATTGTTGTCGATATTATTGTTATTTTAGCCTGTTCCCTTCAAAATACTGAAATCTCCATAGACTTTGTACACAACCCACCCAGTTTCCGTAGTCAAGGGGTTAAAGGAGAATTCCAGGCCAGAATGAATTTTTGTCTTACAACATGTGAAGGATGTAAGGAATAATCTGTGAAAACTTGATTAAAATCAGCCAAGAAATGGAGAGCTATGCCTATTTGAACATCAAGTACAAATTAGCAATCACTTTGAAATTGCAGCTGATTGTAATATTATTATCAATAATAGCACCTAGAGGCTTAATTGCAATTTGCGCTGTATAAATATATATCATTATTACTATTTATTTATCTGCAAGTCGCCATAGGATTGTACATAACATTTTATGTAATTTCCAATTTGGTTGCTAAACACCTTTTCTTTTGCTTGTTTACAGGTGTTTGTGAAGGGCCTGGCAAGTCAGAACAGGGCTGTGCAGGATGACATTGTTGCCGTGGAGATGCTCGCAGAGTCAAAGTGGACAGCCCCCTCATCTGTCATCGCAGAGGACAAGGGGTCACAAGAGGATAGATTGGAGGAGGTAAGAGTAATCTAAACGCATGTAATAGAATACTCTAATTTTGTTTACTTTGTTTTGTTTTTAGCCATGTTCAAGTGAATTTACTGTTTCTTATGAATAGATTATCCAATAAATTGATTGATTGGGATAATAATAGATTTGGACAAGAATAATGTAGATTTGTATACCTCTATTTCGTGCAGAAAATATGATTTATCCCTTATTCTAGTCATTTTGATTTTGATATAAAGTGCATTCTTTTTTTATAGTCTCCTTCCTGAGTATTTTCAGGACCAATTCTTATTGGAGTACATGTGAATACCATTCTTCTACTCATCTTTTTTTCCCATTCTTTTGTAATCTGTTTCCTTTTTGTATTTATTCAATTAGCGTGCTTTTGTTTGTCTCTGTATTTTCTTTGCCAGGGGGACGAAGTAGCAGACACACCAAAGCTTGCCTCGAAAGCCGATCGTATTCCTACGTGCCGCATCATTGGGATCATCAAGCGGAACTGGCGGCCATACTGTGGTGTCCTGATGCCGACATCTATCAAAGGGGTAAAATATGTTCAGTATGCACACATACAGTATGTACTAAATCTCTTTAGTATTCTAAAAATAAATCAAAGCAAAACATGAATTCTAATACTTGTTTCCTGACAATGACAAACCAGTAAACTTTGCATTGTGTTATTATTCTTATATGTCAATGTATGAGACATGGAGGAAAAGGGTGGATAAATCTGTTGGGTAATTCTGTGTCAAATCACTCAATAGGTTTCAGCTAACTCCCTTTAAACTTGCTGAAACAAATTTCATGCTACAGGGCATCATTTGTTAGTGATCCAAAACTTTTCAGACATTTGTTTGATTTGACACGGAATGACCCTTTTACATTTTAAATTTAAGCATTTTGGATTGCCTCAAAAGTAGTGAATTATGTTTTAATTGCGTGGTATACTTACGTTTTTGCAGGGAACGAGGCATCTGTTCATGGCGGCAGAGCGTCTGATTCCCAAGATTCGCATCGAGACACGTCAGTATGAGACCCTGGCTGGTCAGAGGATCATAGTCAGCATAGACTCTTGGCCCAGGAACTCCAGATACCCTCTGGTAAGTATAGTAAAACCTGTCATAGCAGCCACCTCTCTATAGCAGCCAACCTGCCTATAGTGGCCACCAAACATGATTCCCTGCAGAGAAAAAAAATGTTATGGAACCTGTCTTAGCAGCCACCTGTCTATAGCAGCCAACCTGCCTATAGTGGCCACCAAACATGATTCCCTGCAGAGAAAAAGAAATGTTATGGAACCTGTCTATAGTCGTCACCTTTCTACAGTGGCCACTTTACTTGTTTCCCTTAGTTGGTCACTATACACAGTTTTTACTGTATTATTTAACCCTCTCATTTCAATAGCCACTGAGATTCATGTAAAAACGGTAGGCCTTTCAACTAAACTACCGAGGATGTTAAGCATTATTTCCAGAGATGTAGTAGCTCTGTAGACTTTAAGTGTAATGAATGGTTTAAATTGGCGCCAAAGGCACTCTTTGCAAACCACTTTTAACCTGTCCAAGATTATTTGAATTGAATGTCACACTTCAGTTCTCTTTTGACACCAAACACGGAATACAGAAGAGTTGACTGGGGCAAGATAATATTTGGTACTGATCACCTTAAAGCTGCGTTTCCATTAGAGCGAATTTCCGTGGCGAATTTTTTTTTTCGCAGCGAATTATTGAAAAAATCGCTCTGAGGAGCGATTACAAAAATTCCCTTGCGAATATTCGACATGTAATATGAATAATATATATGAATAATATATGAACAACACTGATTTGGTCCGTGCGAAGGTTCGCGGCGGAAATTCGCCGTGGAAATTCGCTCCAATGGGAACGCAGCTTTACTGGTATAGCAAGGTTTGTTTGTCCACAGTCTTATTGCAATCAATGACAAAGAGGCAGAAAGTAAATAATTGTAAACCTTATTACTCCAGGAAATGCTATGAATAGTAATTCCCGATCAGAATACATATTTATTTTCCTGTCTTGTTCTGTAGGGCCATTTTGTCCTCAATCTTTGCGCTATCAGTGGTAAGGAGACAGAAAGCCAGGTGTCATTCTGAAACAAATGACTTGCATAGTTTGTTATATATCTTTTATTCTCTCTTTAATATTATCTAGGATCATTTACAGTCTTGGTGCAAACAGTGACCAGGAGACTAAGTATGCCATTCCAAAACAAATGAATTTCTTTTCCTCTTTCTTTATGATTATGTAGGGTCATTTTGTCCGCAGCCTTGGTGAAATCGGAGATAAGGAGACAGAGAATGAGGTGTTGCTTTTGGAACATGACGTCCCACACCTACCCTTCTCTGAGGCTGTCCTTAGCTTTCTTCCCAAGCTGCCTTGGGCCATCACCAAAGAGGTACGTACGCAAGATAATTCTTGAATGTTTATTGTCACTAGTTATTACTCAGGTAACGTTAATATTCATTGTTGCATAGTACATGCTTACATGCGCCTGTTTTCTTCTTATGTACTGAAAATATGAAACTTAGAGATTAAGTTCACTAACTGTCAAGTTGTCATTAAAGGGTACCACCACCCAAAAATGATATTCTTATTAAAGAAAGGTAACATCTTTAGAATTCCATTCCATCAATAAGTTCACACAAATATGTTTCCAGAAAAAGAAAAAAAAATTGGAAACGCATCACCATTCTAAAGCATGCGGTCAGAATTACGCAGACTGCTATGTGTGCGGTGAATTGCAATGCGTGCAGAGCGAACGAATCGCCCGGGAATCTATTGTGTACAAACGTGCGCGTGAATAGCTGCATTGGCGCACTCGCAAATGGTTGGCCCTTATGGAACCAGTAAATAGCAGTGGTTCCGTAAGTGGTTCCGGTAATTGTTTATGAATTACACAACCCTTTGCAAAATGTTGGGTATCTATTTGATATCACAAAACGGTACCAAAACATATAATAATGTGTTGTTCTTTGCCTGGTGGTCCCCTTTAATACACCTACCTACATGTCCATCCATCTTTGTATCAAATTTAGCATTAGACTGCTGGCCAGTATTAATACGATTTTATTGCGCAATGAAACTCAACAACTTTATATGTTCTTGTTTTTGGAACACTTGGTTCTGGGTTTCGGACACCAAAACCATACAAAAGTAAGTTTTAGCCTTTATATCTGTTTATTTATACATTTTAGGATGAGGCAGTGAGAGAGGATCTGAGGCATATAGTCATCTGCAGCGTAGATCCCCCTGGCTGTACTGACATAGATGACGCCCTGCACTATTGCCCAATGGCCAACGGCAATGCTGAGGTACTGTAAACAATGTGTATATTACAAACGATGACCCGAAACAAAATGCCAGTTCAATGGTTATATTACAGATCTATCAATCACATTTTTAACCTCAAGTATACAAAAAATATATATATTAGTGCTTTTAAGCAGAAATGCTTTGTTCTTGTTTATTCAGTAACAATTGTTTCTGATTTTGACAAATTTATATTTTCTTTTATTTTCATTCATTTAAAAAGAATATAAAACAAACATATTTTACATGGTGATTTTACTCATGCAAATACATATGTAGGAATGAGAATCCACATTTTGGATAACAGTAACAAAATATGCAGGCTTCACTTATAAAAACAAACTGCATATTTCATATTTCAAAAGATACACTTAGAAAGTTTCAGATCACTCGGTTTGAGTTCATCTTCGGTTTCATATCACTGTGGTTTGAGTTCATCCTTGAATCTCCAGTCCTGGAATGCATCTTGGCAGGTGGGTTTGAGCATGGTTGTACCATCGGGTGCATTTGTCAGGGATGATCACTTCCATGTTAGCTTGAGCAACATCTCAAAGGCATCTCGCTCGCCAGGCTTGAGGGTTCATTCCCGCCTCTCTAGCAGCAGCTGTGTCGCTAACTCTCACTTGCCACAGTGGGAGACTCAAGGTGCGCTTCACTGCGGCTTTAAATGCTGAATGTGTCATCTCCACTGGGTTGAGAAATGGTGAGTAGGAAGGGGTGCGCTTCATGGAGTTGTTCTCCATGCCGTCTGGTACCTGGATGTTCAGATGGGGGCGAGCGTTATCGTAGATGAGGCACAGAAATGGCGAGTAGGGAGGGGTGCGCTTGATGTAGATGTTCTCCATGCCGTCTGGTACCTGGATGTTCAGATGCGGGCGAGCATTATTGTAGATGAGGCACATCTGTTCATCAGCTGGTAGCATCTGCATGGCTTCATCTCATGTCTCTGCAATGAATTGCTAGTAGCTCTTCGAAGTTGTCAAAAGCCATGCTGATATGGTGATGTACCAACCCCACAGTGCGTGAGATGTCAAAGGTGATGGTACAATTTTACCCCTCTGGTTGTTGACGACCCTTCTGATTGTTTGACCTCTTGGCGCTCCACCATATGACCGTCTGTTTCCAGATGTTGTAAGCATACTCATCTATGTAAATGCGATGGCCTACAACACCCCCTCTCAGGAACCAGTTAGCGTATTCTACTCTCTGATCGATGACCCTCCCACTGTTCCTCCCACCTGGGATGTCCTCTGTAAGCTTCACTGTGAATAACATGTCTAGCACACGGGCAATAGTACTCTTTGAGATAAGCATTTTTTTGGGCATTGTTGCTATCCTCAATTCTGCATTCATCTGACCCAGCGTTAGGAGGAGATTGTCCTCCAGCACCCTACCATGACATCCCTCATCTCCTTGTCAACTTTCACCCTGTTGGCTCCACCTCTTGACAGTGCATTGCTCCTGTTCTATCACAGGAAAAACGGTAGTGATGGAATGCACTGTCTGCCTCTTGACTCCAGGAGTTAGGGTTGCCTCAAGGTAGTCGGTGTCACCACTCTTGAATGCTTTGATTATTTGTCTCCTGTCTTGCTTTGATACCCTGTTGTATAGCCCCCTGGGCTGGACATTGGCAGTCATTTCTATTTGCTGTTTTGTAAGTGTGTGGAGTTGTCAATTTAGAGTGGCAATTGCAAGTGAAATGCATAGTGAGATGTTGCATTTTCACAATGTTTATAGACCACACAACAAATTTGAAAGGGAAATCTTGAAATGGATTGAACGATAACGAATTTGAACATTACATAACACAATCAATTGTCAGTTGGGATGAATCTAATTGCAAAATGACAAAATAGAATTACAAAATGTTAAAATTAATTGGTCATTGACCAAATTAAATGCGAAATGACTAAATATAATGTATCAGTTTCATATTCCGGACTTCTCGGGACAAAATTGAAGTAAACATTAATGAAATTGAATGACGATAGTTTGAAAATAGATGGAAAAAAATTATTTACCAAAGCATCATTATATTAATTTTTCATGATACATTTTAATAGGGAAGTAAAACACTTTAATGATTATATTTTTGGAAGTTTAAAATTGTTTACTTTTCTTTTTACTAGGTTGGTGTGCACATTGCTGATGTGAGTCACTTCATCAAGCCAGGCAATGCCTTGGACCAAGAGGCTAGGATGAGAGGGACCACAGTCTATCTGGTGGACAGGGTAAGTTAACTCTTTGGATTAGCGTGTTTGGAGAAAAGGATGTGAATCTGTCCTTTGCTAAGATGAGATTTGTTGAGGTACTCTGTTACTTTTATGATTTCGTTGATAAAATCAAGCTTTTAGAATGAAATAAAATTCTGTTTATGCTGTTTAGCTCATACAATAAAACAATAACTTTAACTTTAACTTATTAAAATACATATTCATGTATACTCCGCAAAAAAAGAAACTGGACACTTGTATCAAACCAAATATTTCATATTCATTTACGATAAAATATATGATATTGTATATAAAATTAAAGATAAAATGGCCCTCTTCAATATTGGCATATAATCCAGATGAAATCATTCATGCATTACTTGTCACGGTCAACTAACCACATCAAGGTCTGTTTTCAAAAATAGCAAAAATGGAACATCCACTCAACCATGTAAATGTTGATAAGCATAATCTAAAACGCTATATTCATGACATGGCATAATTGTTCAATACAAATGTGACCTTTTTTTATCTTCATCTCAATACAAAGTATAAATGAGACCGGCTCCCAGAGAATGGGTGTAAAGTCGGGATGGGTCTTTAGTACTTAGAGCCTCAAAATCATAAAATATTGTCTTTGGCTGACATTTTTAACTTTATGGGATTTGATACTTACATGTTTCATCTACATTCTCTGAAAATTTCAGGTCCTTAATCTAATTTTTTATGCCGTAAATAATGATTTTTCTAAGCAACCTTCATTTCGGTTTCGACCAGAAACTCAGTAAATCCGCGCTGACTGATCATGATCGATTGTGAAACGAACGCGCCAGCTATGTGTGTGTGATTCGACCGTACCGCCGCGGCGAGCTGCAAGAAGAAAGCACTGTAGCTGTACAGTGATTGGTCAGACTAACCTGAATAGAGTTGTATTGCCCGTGTGTTGTACATTTCCAGGAAGCGTTCGCGGCATTTAACTTACTGTATAGTAAACGAGTAGTTGGTTTGTTTATAATTCTATGGGTACCGCATTGAATCGCGCTGGGCATGCCGCAAGTGTGCAGTGTGCGTGTGCAGCGTACCATATCATACGGTATCAAACTGCGCTTTTCTTTTGTCTACCGGTGGTACAGCGGCGGTATGGTGAACATGATGCGGTGGGTTATGGCGGTACGTACATACACAATACACCGCGGTTGTAATACATGCACATCAAAGGGCAGCACATGGGCTAGTTTGTCGATCAACTGAGACTTAGGGCTGAGGCTTTGTACAATTACGTAATACCGGCGTAAGCGTTGCTGATTGGCCGATGAATAACAGTATAACTGTGCATGCATTATTTCGTTTGCTGATCGATTACGAAAAGCGGAAAGGTGAAAGCGAACCGTTCAACTTCTCGCTCGGTGTGTGAGAATGCTTTTCTGAATGGATGCAAAACTTTAGAAGCGATTTTCTCTGTTGTTTGACAAATCACGGGGCTCTGGTCCATGTTATTAATTTGCGTTTTTCTAGCCTTCAAAAAACTCATACTTATCAAGTTGTATATCATTTTAAAGCTGAAATCCTAGAGAATTCAAAACACTAACAATCTCAATTTTGATATTCCCGATGAATTACCCAAAGTGACAGAGCCGGTCACAAATGAAGACAAATTGTGAACGTTATAGGTTTTATTTTCATCCAAAAGTAACACAATGGGGAATTCCATGGTAAAGGTTTATTAGTCGAAACCACAGTTTGTGCCCTTATTTCAGCATGAAAAATGGTACAAATTCTTCTCAAGAATGCTACCGTAGTCCAAAGATCTTCAAAAACCTGATGTCACCATTGGTTAAACAGTTGGGCAGTCTTTAACATGACATTTCTCTAGATAACTATGGTTAAAATTGCAGGGAACACACAGAAACAGACAAGCTTCATGCCTCTAATACAGACCAGTATGATGATGCTCTCATAACCTGGCCCTGTTTTATTGACAAATTTGTATTTTCAGAGTTGTTCATAACAATAAACTAAAATAATGTCATAATTTACTTGCCCCGCGCATCTTGTTTTAAGTGAAACGCTCACTATCATCCTGATAATTTCAGTCGAATAGTGTGGTCCTCCATTGTTTTTGCTATTTTTGAAAACAGACCTTGCTGTAGTTAATTGACCATGGCAGTTCATGCATGAACGATTACACCTTTAATTTATACCCTGCATGCAGAGGACTAAATTCCCTTTAATTTGATGTATGATAATCTACACTGTATCGTACATAAATATGAAATTTTAAAACTTTTACAAGTGTCCAGTTTCTTTTTTTGCGGAGTATATATTAGAAAGTCACATAATGAGGTGAAAGAAATTAATAATTTATCAAATTATATCATTATATTTTTTGTTTGGCTTTCTGTTCCCAGAGGATAGACATGGTGCCTGACTTGCTGAGTTCCAACCTGTGTTCACTGCGTGGAGGAGTGGAGCGCTTTGCATTCTCAACTCTTTGGGAAATGACCCCCCAGGCTGAGATTGTCAACGTCAGATTCACAAAGAGCATCATCAAGTCTAGAGTAAGTCAACTCCAATGAAGAATCTCCCTCCAGCTTAGCAAAGTTTACTTCTTTCCTGGTTAATGTGAGGAGAGGTTTGCATTCTCCACTCTCTTGGAAATTATGCCAAAGGCGGAGATTCTTTATTTTCACTAGGTCTAGGGTAGTTTAAAACTCCTTTTGAATTCCTCATTTTGGCAAGTCATAACTAAATTTAAACTTACTGATTATGAAAATATATACGCTAACTGAGTGCCATCCAACAATAAGTCTTCTGTGAGACACACATTAGACTATTAATTTAGTAGCTGCGCAATATAAGTGAACATTATTATAATAATTATTTACATGTATATATTCATTGTTGTGAGGTAAACACAGTCATGCTTTTTTGCATCAACCTAAATTCCTGGTGGATTTAATAGCCAAGTGCTGCTAAACAACATGAAGCTTGACCTGGTAAACAATTTTTACACCTGGAATAGCACAATGAAGGTTATTGTAACTACAGTATGAAGATATTATTTTTGTTTGCTGTGAGCGCTCGTGAATTGTATAATACTGATGGATCATAATTATGTTGACAAAAGAATCATGTAAATCTTCTTTTTTTCCCCCTCTCTCCAACTTCATCTTGCAGGCAGCATTCACTTACGAAGAGGCACAGATGAAGATAGATGACAAGACTCAGAATGATGCACTGGCCATCGGACTCAGAGGTCTCAACAAAATGGCCAAGATCCTCAAACAGAAGAGAACCGACAATGGGTAAGTGGATTGAATCATTTCTAAATAGTTGCAGAAATGGACAAATGAAAAAAAAAAAAAAAATGGTTATGATGATAAATCATGTTTACTTATGATGAAGAGGCTGGGCTGAAGATAGATGCATGACAAGACTAAGAACGATGCCCTGGCCATCGGACTCAGAGGTCTCAACAAAATGGCCAAGATCCTCAAACAGAAGAGAACCGACAATGGGTAAGTGGATTGAATAATTTCTAAATAGTTATAGGTAAAAAAAATGAAGAAAACAAAGTGGTTATGATGATAAATCATGTTTACGTATGATGAAGAGGCCCAGCTGAAGATAGATGAATGGCAAGACTCAGAATGATGCACTGGCCATCAGACTCAGGGGGCTCAACAAAATGGCCAAGATCCTCAAACAGAAGAGAACCGACAATGGGTAAGTGGATTGAATCATAACTAAACAGTTACAGAAATGGAAAAAATGAAGAAAACAATATGGTTATGATGATAAACCATGTTTACTTATGATGAAGAGGCCCAGCTGAAGATAGATGTCTCAGAAGTCTCAGAGGTCTCAACAAGAGGGCCACGATCTTGAAGCAGATGCGAAATGATAATGGGTGAGTGTGTTGAATAATATCTAGTTCATAACTAAATGTAAACAAAACTGCTGAAAACTGTTGTCCACTATAAAGGCAAGTGTAATAAAATGTAAGTCAATGAAGCCGCAAGCTTTCGAATCCGGCAGATTCTTCTTCTAGGCGTACGTGAATGACAGCTAACTGTACTCAACATTAAATTATATACATAAACAGGTGGATGGAAGGTGCTGGAGTGGAGTTTATAATTGTTATAAAAACAGACAATACAATAACGAAATATGGTTATGATACCAAAAAAACATGATAAGTTATGATAATTAAGATAAAGTGAAGTTGACTGCATGTGGTTTAATAACTCTCTATTTTATAATGCAATAAGTTTTTTTCCTTTTCTCTCCAACATGTATCTTCTCTTCTATCTTCATGTATATGTGTGCCTGACCTGTTTTGTTTTATGCTCCCCGGGGAGTTGAGAAAGTACGCAATATCATTGTGTGGGTTTGAAATGTACCTGATGACCATGGGTAATAATAATTAAAAATAATTATTTATGCGCAGTAGAGTATATATTTATAGTAGCTGCGCTGTATAAATGTTCATATTATTATTATTATTATAGTGCATTGACCCTGGCATCATCGGAGATCCGTTTCAGCATGGACAGTGAGACCCACGACCCCATTGAGGTGGAGAGGAAGGTGATGCGGTTAGTTAACTCTTAACGTGCCAGGGATTTTAATGCTCTATGGCATTTGTGTGTATTGTAACTCGCAAAAATGCGAGCTTGGCACTCAAGGAGTTAACATTCTTCTCAACCCATTGCCTAGGGAACCTTGATAGTCCCTGTATTAACTCTAAGGGGATTGCATTATGTAGTAGGGAACAGATTAAACCAATGCCTAGGGAACCTGGTGGGGCCTGTATTAACTATTTGGTGATTATAATATCTAGTAGGGAAGAGGTTAACCCATTGCCTAGGGAACCTGGTGGGTCCTGTATTAACTCTTTGGTGATTGTAATATCTAGTAGGAAAGAGGTTAACCCATTGCCTAGGGAACCTGGGGGGTCCTGTATTAACTCTTTGGTGATTGTAATATCTAGTAGGAAAGAGGTTAACCCATTGCCTAGGGAACCTGGTGGGGCCTGTATTAACTCTTTGGTGATTGTAATATCTAGTAGGAAAGAGGTTAACCCATTGCCTAAGGAACCTGGGGGGTCCTGTAGTTACTGTATGGAGACTGGAAAATCAAGTAGTGAATATGTTAAAATTCTCCATAGCACATATCATAAATGTTTGATGATTTATTTCATATATAATAAAAACTGACAAAAGAATGATTATATTATAACAATAAACAAGTTGATTATAATTAAAAGAATGAGGAGACAGCTAGCAAGAGCAAACGTGCCATCATCCCCAATTGATGACAAAAACAATATAAAAATAAGGGTAAGAATTGTGAAAAATAAAGACAAAGAAACAAATACAGTGTCCCTCCCAAATAATCCATGTTCCCCCCCAAAACAAAAAATCTGTCGGACCATGCTACGCCAATGATACCTCATGTTTTGATATAATAACTGTTGTTGCTACCACAGGGAGACCAATTCGATGGTGGAGGAGTTCATGTTGTTGGCCAACATCTCTGTTGCAAAGAAAATCAGGCAAGAGTTTCCCACGAGCGCTTGTCTGAGGAGGCATCCAACTCCACCCGTATCAAACTTTGAGCCGCTGATCAAAGTTGCACTAACCAGGGTAAGTATTAAACTTTAATTTCTGGAGAATTTGATAATTATGTACCATATTTTCACAAAGGAAACTTCTTGCTGGCAGAGAGAATCAGGCAGGAGTTTCCGCAGAGTGCTTGTCTCATAAGACATCCAACTCCACCCCCATCAAACTTTGAGGTACTCTTGAAGGTTGCACTAACAAGGGTTAGCATTAAACTTTCGTTTCTAGAGAATGGAATAATTATGCGCCATATTGGCACAAAAGAAACTTCTCAGTTCAATTCCATCCTTCAACCGACTGATTACCACTCGTTGACATTCCTTGACAGATCATGATGTTTCTTGACATTTTTCTCAGGGTTTCACAATCCGGGTGGACAGTGGCAAGGCTCTTGCCGACTCGCTGAACAAAGCTGAGCGGCTGGCCATCCCGTTCAACCAACTGCTATTAATGATGACCACTGGCTGCCTGACACAGGCAATATGCTAGCATTACTTGATGTTTATTGGCATATTTTATATTTGTCTCAGGGTTTTGAGGTTCAAGTGGACAATTGCAAAGCTCTAGCAGACTCACTAGACAAGGCTGAGCTACCGACCATCCTGTTTTCAACTTAGTGCTGTGGATGATGACCATTGCTACATAACTGGCGATTGGCTAATATTTCTTGAAATTAAAAAAGATATTTCTTGACCGTTCCAAGCATTTTATTAATGTTTCTTGATACTTTTCTCAGGGTTTTGAGCTCCAAGTGGACAGTGGCAAGGCTCTGGCAGACTCTCTGGACAAGGCTGAGCTACCATCCATTCCGTTCTTCAACCAACTGCTGCGAATGATGACCACTCGGTGCATGACGCAAGCCGTCTACTTCAGCTGTGGAATGCTTCCAGAGAGCGAGTATCTTCACTTCGGTCTAGCCTCGCCCATCTACACACATTTCACTTCACCTATCAGGAGGTAAGTCTCTTAGGAATGATAAGTCTTTTTCAAATTATGTAACTTATTTTAAATGATTTGCTCTGTTATTTGTATTCATTTTTACTGAAGCAATTATGAATATATCAATTGGATGTCAAGCATATGGAGAATGCTGAGAGTTTCACAATAATTTAACTTATTTGCATTAATTTGCTAAGTTTATTTTAACTTAAAAATGTAAGCTACAAACTACATAACCCTTCACCCCTCAGAACAAAACAAAGAAATATGTTTTGGGAATTTCTTTACTTTGACCTGATATACACACATTTCATATCTCCCTATTAACAGGCAAGTCTTTAGGGAACTCTAATGTTAAATGTTCTCTAACCTGTTGGAGATGGATTTTGGCGTAACACACATTTTCCACATATCTTAGTCCAAGAAAAAACCTAAGAACAATAGAAGCATTTATCTTATGTTATTTTTATGATTTATATTCCAGATACTCTGATGTGATAGTTCACCGAATGTTGGCTGCTGCGATACGAGCGGACAACTACTTTCCAGAGCTACTAGACAAAGTGAAAATCCAGGTACAGTCTTATTTTATGCATCAGACATCAAAATCGAAGTTCAATTGGCAAATGAATGTCTTAGTTATTAACAACGAAAAGGCTTATTTGAGTTTCCATTTAATTATTGTCATTTCATTTATTTGAGTAATTCAGAAGACCTGTTCCATGGTTTTATTGGTAAGTAAATGTGTGGACTTTACAATTTTACTAGATCCCTTTAGATATTTACAATTATTTTGATACATTTTTGTATTAATGCCTTTGTTTGTCACCTTTTCTACAAATTAGGACGTTTGTGACAATCTGAACTACCGGCACAGGATGGCCCAGTATGCAGGGAGAGCTTCGGTGGACCTGCATACACAGGTAAGAACATTAATTATTTATTGGGATTAATTTTATTCAGTAAATTGTTACATAATGTATTATATTGTATTACGTTTAAGCCCTGCATTGACAGTTATGCGTCATGTCCTGGGCTATATGTAAGAGTCTCTTCACCTTTACTCTTGTTCCTTTGTTGAATTGACAATAAAGTGATATCAAATAAAAAAAAAAAATTATTCAAATCAAGCAGAATGGAACAACTACCAGGAGGAGTTAAAGATGTTTCTTCATAGGTTGACTTTGTCTTGGTTAATTGCTCTTGAAATGTGGAGCCTTCACAAAGGTGATGGAATTATTTTTTTCTTCAATTAAACATGCACAGGACAGCCTTCTAGATCAGTCAAATATTGTGGCTCTTATTTATACATTTTGATGAATGATGATATTGGGCCGTATGCATAAAAAACAAGCAATTGCTTGTGCTAGCCTTTTGCTTGAATCGGTATGCACACAAACAAGCAATTGCTTGCAAGCAAAAGCTTTTGCTTACAAGCACAAGCAATTGCTTACTGCTCGTAAGCAATTGCTAACCAAACAAGCAATTGCTTAAAACCGTATGCATAAAACGAACCTTTTACTTGTCTTGATAAGCAATTGCTTGCGTTTTTTCAAGCACCTCCAGACCAGCTTGAGCTCTTGCTTACTAAGGACATTCACGTTTTAGAATCAAGTTTTCATACCGTTTCAGGATGATTTAGAACTCCTGGTTCCAGAGGTTATGTTGTGATTACATATTTAATCAAATGGCTGTTATTTTAGACATTTATATCCATGTAGGCAATTTTGTGCATGATTTGAAAATATTTGCGTAAGAAAAATACTGTTGCCAGGTCGGGCACGACCAGGGAAAGCTGCTATGCAAGGGACTACACGACGTTTGCATACACTACGAATCCCCTTTGTTGTCATGCAGTGCGATGTTCGCACAACCGTAACGATGCTTTGTTCAACACGTAAGCAATTGCTTAGGCAGTGTAAGCAAAAGATTTCAGCACAAGCAAAAGCTTATGCATACGAAATTAAGCAATTGCTTGAACTTGATCTTTTGCTTGACAAGCTCTTGCTTGTGCTTGAAGCAATTGCTTATAAGCAATTGCTACGTTTTATGCATACGGCCCAATGTATGTGAATGTGTTTTGCTTTTCTGGCTTGGTTGGGTTTGATTTTTCACGTTGCATAATCGGAATAACAATTTTGCAATCTTTGTTTACTGTACAATTATAGTTTATTTTAGGTAATTAATGTATTATTTGTGGTATGATTGATTTATCTATATGTATACATATTTATATTTGTGAATTGATTTTTAATTTTTCATTATTATTTGTTGCTTAAATGGTTGTACCCTAGGTGATGAAATGTTTCATGAAAAAGGTTGAAAGTTTTTTTTATTGGGAAGTCTGCATTTCAACTCAAATACTCCCCTCTTGTGTTGAAAAATTGATATGAGGAAGTAAAATGTGTATGTCTGTATTGAGTGAATGGGCTAACCGCACCCTGATCAAATGCTGTAAGCCACACCCCCAACCAGAGCCACACCCCCTAATGAATATTGAGTGACAGGCTCATTGCTCATTATGCTAGTGAACTGTATTGCTGTAATGGGGGTGGGTGGGAGTAGGCCACACCTCCACATGATTGATTGACAGGCATGCCCCTGAAATAATCAGGTGCCTTTTGGTATTGTATTATTTGGGTGTGGAGTGGGATTGTGAAGAATAGCACAAAATAGCAAAGTAGGAAGTGAATCTGCTCCAACTATGCCAGCCAGCCTGCTGTTATAGTGCTAGCATTGTTCAATTGTGTATTTTGAATCACAGAAGTTCCTCTTCCCCCCCCCCCCCCCACATGTCCCCCCTGTGCCTCAAAGAGGTTATTCCATGACATTTTTCAGGAAGAAAGGATAAACCTGTGATAATTTGAATGTTTACTTCTACAATTTTGCAATCCCCATAGAGTTAATACAGTGTCCTACAGACTCGTGTAGGCTATGGGTTAACTCTCATTGTTTCTAATGACCTTTCAAATGTATCTTTGTGTAAGATATTTATAAAAGGAAGGACACAGCATGTGACTTTACATTGAGAAATTCCTGGCCATTATGTTATAGAGAGGTCATTCTCTGACCTTGTAAACTAGTGAAAACCTTAGAAGATTGTTGTGTTATATGGCTTCTTGCATACACGATTATCTGTAATGTGCTCTTATGTCAGAGGTTATTGTATCTCTGTAGACATTTGAATCTTGGCTAGCTTTAGCCTAGTTAGGGCAAGACAAAATATGTGATTTTAGAAAACTGATTGTAGGTCTTGTCTGATTTTGATATCCATGGTTGGCCTTTTAGGAGCATTACACTTTTTTTCTTCAATATTCATAACAGCAGTGCCTATACTTTGATTGGCAGATTGATTGATTGATATATATCAAGTTTCTGGTTATAATTCCACCTAAAATAAACTTGTAAACAGCAATGTTCAATATCTGATGTGTTCCCCTTTCAAGAAATTGAGACAAACAATATGTAAGAGAAAAGGGAACATGTGTCAATTTATTCACCCCTTTATGGTGATGTAAAATTGAATATAAATTGACAGAATGAATGGTGTTTATTCATTGGGACTGAAAAAAGTAGAGTGAATAGGTGCCATTAGATCGTTTCCCATGACAAATAAACAGCCAAAAACTAATTTCTTGTCAGTATTGTGAAGTTTAATTATTGGCAGTTCCATGTCCATTCAAATTAGGGCTAAAGGGAATAGAACTAGGAGCCAAAATGTAAAATTGTCAATGACAACAACAAAAATAGCACACAAGATCTTGATCATTAAACATACACATGCACAGATTTGAAGAAAAAAAATCATTATAAACCCATGATGGGTTCCTCTTTTTGGTGAAATGAAGATAGCAAAATAAATTGACAAATGGTGTTGATTTTTCAATGAAAAGGGGAAGAAGTAACAAAAAATCTTTTTCCCATGACAAAAAAGAAAGAAAAGAAAATCGCTTTTCAATGGAATTAGATCCTGCAAATTTGCACGTAGCTTTTAGAACTGTTATAAATTGCAGACATACATTGTAAAAGTGAGATTTGTCATTACAGGATGTGCCTAACAACAGTAACAAACATGTCTACCACAGTTTGTTATATCCCACACTTGCAAATACTTCCTTGTTCAGTTCTGTGTAATAAATAGACCTGTCCATACCAGCATAAATATATCTTTTTTATGACAAGATCCCTTTTCTATGCAATGCCCACTACATGAGGACAAGTTTGAAGCAAACATCCCATTTCAGAGCATCGTAAAAACAAATTGTCAAATTAAAGGGGCCAGTTTGAATTCCTTTAATCAGTTTACAAATCAGTTTGTTGACAATTTGGTTTTGTATTTGTTTTTATTGAAAACATTGTAAAACTTAGTCCACAATACATCTAGGGATCAGTCCTCAATTAATTGATTTTTGTAGCAAAACAAACAAACAAACACGTATTTGACAAATTTGTAAACAGTATTTGTCAAATCGAAAAAAAAAAAGGATTAATTTGAACCAGTTGAAGACTTCCCATTTGATTGGATTTTGTTAGTATAACACATATTCTCCATAGACTTCAGCATGATGTACAAATATCCTACAGTCTGTAGGACGTGATCTTGAAGCAAATATCCCATTTGACACTATAGTAAACATCACATCAAATTAATGGGACCAATTTGGAATTTGGAATTCCGACTGAGTGAGGGACAATTTGATTTTGGTATGAAACAGCTAGATTACCCATAAATCCCACCCTGAGATAAATGGAGCCAAGTCCTCAATGGTAGAATGCTGCTCATTGTGTGAATGCGGAATGATCAAAGTAATAGGGGCCAATTTGAAGTTGGTCAACCAGTTATGAGATGGTTTGATTTTATAATTATACTTATTTTCCATAGAGACCCAAGTCAGTCACTTCTCATGCACACAAATTATACCAAGTCTACTTCTCTAACAGTTTTTGTTATCCAGATTGACTATAGTACATGTACATCACAACCGCATCAAAGTGACAGCATAGTCAACAAGTTGATTGTGTTTGCTTTGATATGAGAATAAGAAAATGAGATGTTACATGTATATCCGATATCGGCAATGCTAGAAATAAAAATGTTTGCCTTGTGGCCCAGTCAGGCGAGTAAAAACAAGATTATTCTAAACCTGAATCTTGTGGCCCCAAACAAAGAAAAACATAACAAATTCTGTCATATTTGGGTGCCCATTTCAGGCCAGTGGAAGTAAGATCAAGGAATGTTGGTTGCCAGTGGGCCTGGACTAATTTTGAGCACTGATATCAGACTCGTCTTGCAAAGGGTTAATAATGTGCATTGTCGCTAGAGCCTAGACATTCCAAGGTTGTATGTGAAAACGAGGGACCGCCAATCACGCTATGGTGCCTATGCAAACATGGCATGACACTGAAATTAAAGTATCGTTATATTATCAAACAATTTAGCAGTTGTAATAATATGTGATATCACATTACTTCAGAGGTTATTCATGCCTGGATAATGATTCATACATGTACATGTAGATTTGTGTTTGCAAAATATGTTTTGATATCTGTGACATCTTTGTGATATTCAATCAAATGATAGCAACTCTCAAACTACTAATCATGCAAATGCAAAGCAATATGTTACATATTATATATTGACTTTAGCCTGTAGGCAATGCTAGAATAACTTTTCTCCCAGTCAGGCAGGTAAATATCAAGATTTCTCAAATTTTAGTGGTAGCAACCTGAATCTTGAATGTTTGGCCCCAAACAAAGAAAAACAAAATAATTATATTATGGTTGCCCGTTTTTGGCAAGTAAAATGTGTAACTGTAACTGAAATTTTGGTGGCCAGAAGCTAATTTTAGTGGCCTGGGGACATCGGCCAGTGGTACTGTTGAACCCTGCTTTGGGCATGCTATCTCTGAATATATAGACAGTATTCTGTAGTGCGTGTACTTATCTTGTATCAGGAAATGAATGGACTATATTAAATGAGGCTTTTGTTTATTGATCAAGCATTATTCTCAATCAAAATGGACACATAGTTAACATGAAGTATTTGGAAAATAACTTCCCTGTTTAGTGTGGGAATGAGATCTCAAAGAAAAGCAATTATATCAAATCTGATCTAATTTCTTTCATATTTTAAATATATTTATAGGAGTCGGTCTTTCATTTTTCATTTCAATTATTAATGGTGATTAGTGATAAATCGTTTTTTTATGTGAGTTTCACTTCCCTATTGTATTGATTTAGTAGTTTTAAGTATTGAGAAAATATTTATCATAAAAAATGATTATAATGATAAAAGGTTCTCTTTATTTAGGGCCTCATATGACTCAATAAAAGTGTTTTACACTTCTATAACCCCAGTCATAAGATAAAAGTACAATGCCAGGCTGCACACAGTGTGTGCACCACCTCCACTCCCTGGGGATCATTCATTCCAAGTAGCTCATGGGCATTGAGAAGATCATTCACATTTTGTAATATCCAAGGGATACACAATAATCATTTTTTCTTTGTTTAACAGGGGGTGTTGCATAAAGAGTTTTTGATCAATCGCAAAGTTGCGATTAAACACAAGTAAACAAAATATGCGCATTATAGCCAATCAGAGCTGCGCATTTGGGTGCATATTCAGACTTGCAATTAATCACAACTCTTTGTGCAACACCCCCCAGGTAGTCTTTACACACAGGTACATTTGCATGTAAACTATGCTCTGTGGACAGGTGGTCACTAGAGCAGGTTTGACTGCAGGGACAAAATAACATTTATTTTTCGTGGGGCTCTTTTATGATGTTGGGGGCTCTTTTTGGCATTTTGGGGGCGAATTCGCCCAGAGCCTTCTGTATTATTTTTCACTGTTTGACTGTATCTAGGGTCGGGAGTCAATTTTGGAGTAGGAGAAATGATGAGGCATCATGTAGTAGACCAACTGAGACATCCATAGACCAAGTGAACATAAAAGGTTTTACCAGGAACTCTGGTTCAGATGTGTGCTGTGTGGTTGCAGGGCTAGAGATACCCATCAAAACAAGATTGTATTCTAAATTTCTAGGCAGACTGGTTTACCTTCAACTGAGGTTTAGGGCGAAGGGTCAAGATTGGAATTGGGGGAATGGAAGTCTAAGGCATCATGTAGTAGACCAAATGAGACATAGACCAAATGGGTGTAGACCAAGTGAACATAAAAGGTTTTATCAGGAACTCTGGGTCAGATCAGAACAAGATTGTATTCTAGGCAGACTGGTTTACCTTCAACTGAGGTTTAGGGTGAAGGGTCAAGATTGGAATTGGGGGAATGGAAGTCTAAGGCATCATGTAGTAGACCAAATGAGACATAGACCGAATGGGTGTAGACCAAGTGAACATAAAAGGTTTTATCAGGAACTCTGGGTCAGATCAGAACAAGATTGTATTCTAGGCAGACTGGTTTACCTTCAACTGAGGTTTAGGGTGAAGGGTCAAGATTGGAATTGGGGGAATGGAAGTCTAAGGCATCATGTAGTAGACCAAATGAGACATAGACCGAATGGGTGTAGACCAAGTGAACATAAAAGGTTTTATCAGGAACTCTGGGTCAGATCAGAACAAGATTGTATTCTAGGCAGACTGGTTTACCTTCAACTGAGGTTTAGGTTGAAGGGTCAAGTTTGGAATTGGGGGAATGGAAGTGGACCCAGTGGAAGTCTTGAGGCATCATGTAGTAGACCGAATGAGACATAGACCGAATGGGTGTAGACCAAGTGAACATAAACCATATTGATTTGATTTCATATCTTCCCTGTTTGCATATTATGTTATCTGAAGTTCTGAACCCACTTCCTTCTTTCATGGTGAGATACGATGACAGAAATCCTGTTGATTTGCTTCTGATTTACATTTCATTTTTACACTGACAAGCACTTGTTGTTTCCTTATTGGCCATGCCCATCACTGTTCAGTTGCGCTGCCATCTTTCAAATGCCTTGCGCGTGATGCGAAATACATGTACACACTGGCTAAATGATATGTAGTGTGCACAAACTAGCCTCTATGTCAAAAATGGCGAAGCAGCCCTACCCATGCTAGATGATCATGTCAAAGCGTGGAAGTAAGGGTTTATCTGCAAAAAAACCTTGCTGACATTTTTTACACAAAACTACCATCATTATACTGTACCTAGTTTAAAGGCATATATGCGTGGGTTATTAGACGTGTGGATCCATCTTGCGCACTTTTACGCACGGTACGTAATCCCCATTGGCTCAGTTATAAGTAGCGAACGCAAACTGTCCTGCTTCCGAATACCCGAGTCAAAAATGCATTAAAAATAGTTGCGTTCGGAATGTTTGTACTAGTCGAATGGAGATCCATCAGAGATGTTTACGAGCGAAAATATCACGTAACACGCTTAACCGCAACCGACTTCAAAGTGCCGCCGTTTGATGCCTAGGTGACAGCGTGAGAAATTTGTTTGCTGCATGCAATTTCATAAGAAGGCCTTTGTTCAGATATTTCGAAGCACCTCTCTTCGATCGATCCAACACATATCGTGAGTTTACCTCGAGAGATTACGGTGGAGTCGAGTTGGAATTTGCTGACTACCCTTTATAACCCACGCATACATGCCTTTAACAAAAAATGTTGTCTTATAACTTGTTCCCTTTGAGATTCTGATATACCCATAGATTTTGTACACAGCCTACTAGGTTACTGTAAGCAATGAGTTAAATGATACCTGACCCTTGCATATCAAGGTACACACATTGTGATTGTTTAGCATGTGTCAAAATACATACTAGGGTATACACTCAATCCAAAGATCCAATCAATAATGCTAATCGTCAGCAGAACATGAACTGATTCATGCATTAAACTTAAAGGTTGTCATGCGTGGGGCCACGGATCGCCATTGACGATGCTAGTTTGTGCGCACTACATACACTCATACATACATACATACATATTGTACATACATGTAACACTCAGCCAGTGTGCATTATGTACAGTGCACAAGGTGTTAGCAAGATGACACCGCATTATCTGATTTACGAATCTGAACTATTTTTAAAACATCCGAAAAGACAGTCCATTTGATATAACCCTCATTAGAGAAAGAGATAGATTAGGCAATCAGCGTGTTCACACACAAACATTTTCATCCCTTAATCATGACTAAAGAATAATGACTAAAGAATCATGATTAAACCAAACGTTCACACACACCAAGCCGTAATTCCACAACAACTGGCTTCCAGGTGGCTTCCAGGTGCATCGAACACCAGGTCTCCCTAGGGCCCCCCTAGGGCCCTGTGTGCGCGAACGTTCACGTTAAGCCACGCCCAGTTAGTTACGAGTCGTATAGCGAACCATGATTAAGCGAGAAATCCTTGTTCACACACGAAATGAGCGTGATTCTATAGTCAGCTCTCGTACGAAACGACGATAAAACCCGTGTTTCGTTAGTCATCACTAACGATACGTCGTTTCGTTAGTAAGCGTTCAGACACACAAATTTTTAATGAGAAGCTGATTCTATAGTCAGCTGCTGATTCTTTAGTCATGATTAAGGGCTGAAAATTTTGTGTGTGAACACGGGGTATGACTGAGTTTGTCAATTTAATGGCCATGTCCCACTGTACAGATTCTCCTTCCATTTCCTATCCGACCAAAATGTACCAAAACGGTCAGTATAGATCTAGCAAAGTTTTAAGTTCCATTACGTTTTGTTTCTTTCAAAAAGGAGCTGAATCAAAAGTATTCTTCAAGTCCATTCAAAACTTGGGTCTGCATCATTTTGTTTCCTGGTAGTACCTTCCGGATGTCAAACGGATAGGAAACGCAAGGAGAAGCGGTGAAGTGGGAGATTAGGATGGGGAGATGGTGTGCTGTACAATACTTGTTAAAGGTACACTTGAGTATTGGTACTTCCCCAAATGCCCCTTGACAAAAAAATTGGTTGGTTTTAATTCCATTTAAAAGTTCATTGAATAAAACATGTGAAGCGAGAATCATTCCCTTTCAAATGCTCTCATAGTTATACAATTTGATTTCAAAATATTTTATTTATATATCGTCTAGCCAGACGATATCTTGACTTAAAAAAAAAAAATACATAATATGCTTATATATTTATACTTTTTAAAAACATTTCAAAAGAGGTTTTTAAATAGTTGTTGATGATATCTCTATTTAATCATTATTTTAACTAAACATCACATGCACAATTTTGTATAAAAAATGGTTGAAACCAATGATTTTTTGGAGAGCACCCTCTTGAGTTGTAATGGCTATTTTTGAATGATAACAGGGTTTTTACCTAGTCGTTTGTAATTGTGTAACATATCGAGCATGGTGGGGTTATAATTATTAGTCTGTACTGTAATGGCGTAGTTTTTGGTCACTAAAATTCAGTTTGACCAAAACTCAATTATCCCTTTAAGGACAACATAACTGAGGTACATGTATATTGAGCTTGCTGCAGCTTGTTTATCAGCAAGCTACATTTGATCCCTGAAATCCTACCAGCAAAACTCTGATAAGAGCTGCATATCCTTGTCACTCTATTTATGATTCTAAAATATATAATTAGTCTGCATTGTGTGACCCTGCATGCAGAAAGTTGGGTTAATCACTTTGTTTTCTTATTCAAAGATACGTATGTAGACCGTTCACTTATTTGGTACATGTAGTGTAGAGAAGAGTTGAATTGGCGCATAAATATTTAAAAGAAAAGTTCTCCTATGTCAGAAGAAAATGAAATTCTCTGAATTTGTTTCAAATTTTCAAATCGAATAGATACTGTGGTTAAAATATACTTCATTCACGAATAATGATTAAAAATGATGCATCAATACTGCCAGTACTCCTCAAGAAATGAAGATTATGCAGTTACATTTCCATTTTACACCTGTAGGAGGAATAAATAAATGGCTGTTTCCTACCATAGATATATATATATATATAATCATCCCATCGTTTTTAGAATCTAGCGTGCAAACCCCTAATAATCCCTTTAACTAGCCAGACTTGTTTTCATCATCCCATATTATGCTCCTCTTCCCCTTTCTCCTATTTCTAGATATTTACAAATTTCAGACAATCAAAGTGTCTGTTCATCATCCACTAGATCGTAAATGACTTGGCCTTGGTGGTACATGTAAATATCTTCAAATGTTCAGTGTACAGCTTTGAGTTGGAGTGTAAGAACTTTGTGTGGACTTATCCACGCTTTTCAAGTTACTGTCAATTCATTTGTCAAAGTATATATATTGCAGTAGCTGCAAAAGTCTTTGTAGGTCTTTGTCATCTGATAGGTCCACTGAGCGGTGTGTGAACAAAATTCAATGATAAATTAATGTCATATGACCCAAGTAATGAGCAAAAATGCAAAGTGATATTCGCTAACTCATTGCACTAACTTTGTATCCAATTGTAACTATCCACTGGATAATTATTAATCTGAATACTTCAAACATATCTGTATAATGGAAGAGAAATTTGGAAAACTGAAAGTTGTTCCATGCTTCTATTAGTGATATGTATTATGAGGTATGTGAGAACTGCTATCTAGACTAGAGTTCCAAGTACATTTTGAGGATGTTGACAATGCTGCTAGACAAAATATTCCAGGGCTATAGAACTTGGAGCATATAGTGATATTATATTATAAGTCTTTATAGAAAAGAAGAAAAAAAAGAAAGTGAAACCTCACTTAGATCAAATAACAGAAGAAAAACATTTGATTGATTGTTGGACACCCACTCAATTGGCCCCAATACATGTACATGTATGTTGTGAAAATGAAATAGAATCTGAAAAATACGCCCCCATACATGTCATGTACATGTGGTATTAATAACAGACTCCTTAAAATACAGTTTACTTTCATTTTCAAGTTCTTTATTTTGCCAACTCTTTTTGTTAGTGTTATTACCATGTAAATCATGTCTTATTCAGCATACGTAATTTGCTGTGAACTATTATTATATTCCATATATTTATTCATGTTCTGAATGCAGCTAATGTTAGAGCTGGATGAGTATTTGAATACTAAATCCCCAATTTGTTAACCCACGTCCTTTCGAGATTCTAAGATCCCCATAGACTTTGTACATAGTCAACCCGGTTCCTGTAAGCAACGGGTTAACCCATGTCCTTTGGAGATTCTAAGATCCCCATAGACTTTGTACATAGTCAACCCGGTTCCTGTAAGCAACGGGTTAACCCATGTCCTTTGGAGATTCTAAGATCCCCATAGACTTTGTACATAGTCAACCCGGTTCCTGTAAGCAACGGGTTAACCCATGTCCTTTGGAGATTCTAAGATCCCCATAGACTTTGTACATAGTCAACCCGGTTCCTGTAAGCAACGGGTTAAATCAAGGTTCTAAGAAACCAAAAGTGAAAGAGTGTGTGGTTGAACTGAAGTCTGTGGTAGATTTTAAAACAAATCACATTAAAAACTGAAAATGGTCTATCCATATTCTTTTATTTATCATGATGAATCAAGGTTTAAACAAAAAGAAAACCATGACTCTTATACATTCGCTTTCATAATATTGAACTAGATAACTATTGCTGTCAATTTATTTTTCTTCCAAATATGGCATCTTATTATGAGTGAAGTAAAGAGAAAAAGATTATAAATTATTTCAATGAGAAAGTGCATTCTATGGTTTATGGGAAGTATGAATATGATTAATGAAATGAAATGAACTGAACTGAAAGTTTCTTCCCCTTTGGATGGGTGGTGTAACTAATTCAGAGCTCTAGACGAGACAGATTTATGAGATGTGTATTTGTGATATTATTGTGTGTGGGTGTGTTTGTGTTTTGAGTGTGCATGTGTATGTTTGTGTGTTTGTGTATGTGTATGTTTGTGTTTGTGTGTGTGTGTGTGTGTGTGTGTGCGTGTATGTTTGTGCATGTGTTGTGTGTAAGTATGTGTTTGTTTGTGTGTGCACACGTGTGTGCTTGCATATTTACATGTTTTCAATTCCTCTGACCCTAATGGGTACTGCATCAATGTAAGTGGGTCCCTCAGGGAATAAGGGACGGAGAGCCCCACAGTCAGATGAGATAGATGGAATCAATAATGTTATTTCACGGCCGATTGTCTCAGACGCATACATCATTACTTGCAACCCATTTAGAAAATTACATAGATATGTCCTCGTTTTCTGTGTCCTGAGCAGAATTAATTGCATTGATTTCATGGCGAATTGCACTAACGACCCATGGTAATCTGGCACATAGTGGCATAGCCTGAAATTGACATTATGTATGTATTGGGGGGGGGGGGGGGGTGAGTGGATAACAAAGATGCCCATAAATGATGTAAAATGGGGAGGGAGGGAGGGGGGGGGGGGGGGGGTGTATTGTACATGGTATTAAAATTGCATCTGCACCACACATACCGTGCCTATATGTACATTTTAATGAAAATGTAAATTGTTTTAAACTTTTTGTCTCTTTGAAATATTTTGTCTAATGTTGTTGGAAGGTTTTTTTTAGGGGGAAGGGGGCCACCCTGTATATAAGCAAGCTGCTGAGCTTACTTAGTATGATGTACATGTATGCTGAACGAATTACAAAAATGAAGAAAAAATGTAAAAAGAATTATTATCTATTCCAAAATTGATTCTGGATAGCTGTAGGCTTTGGGATTTATTACAGTGGGAACAACAATGATCATAATTAATTGGTCTGGTTATTTCTTAGGAACAGTGGGTATAATTTACTAGAAGATTATTATTTCTCAATATCAAAAAATACTCAAAAAGTTACAGAGACGATGTAGTATGATGAATAATGTATACATTTACATAATGATACATACTACATTATACCTTATTTTCATTTATTAATTTTGCTGTCTTGATGTCCTGAATCCTGTGAACCCTTATGACTAAAATGACAAATAAGAAAATATCAGCATTCAGCATGCAATCTCATTTTTATTTCTTTGAGGAGACTACACAAAATTTGTTAATACAACTCTCTGCAAGTCAGCAACTACATTTTATCAGACAATATTATCGCCATTTAGATTAGGATACATTTTATTACATTCACAGTTTGTGCATTCAGGACTAAAATGGCAAAATGCAATTAAAAATAATATAGTACTTAATGTAAATTATTGCATACAAGATTGTGTATTTCTTTAATATCTAGGACGTAAACATACACTGTATTTACAAACTTCATGTTTATTTGAATACAAATGACTTGTTACTAAAATACATGTACATGCATGCATGTTTTGCAATACATGTTTGTTATAAAAACTGTAGACCATTTAAAGTTATCTATATCTAACCAATATGTAAATAATGAAGATATTAGATATATCTTCATTTTATGAAAAAAATAATAATTCAATATTTCAAATCAATAAGTAGAATAATTTGTACAATTTGGACCCTAGACTGCTGAAATCCTATACTGATCTAATATTGACTGTAGCTGCGCAATTTTTTTCAAATAATAGGTAGAAATAAATTACCTTGGTTTAAATTCACATGACTTGAATGGGTGCCAAGTTTCTTGTGACATGTTTTTCAGACCACTCAAAGTTGAGGCTTTTAGAACATGACAGGTTTACGTAAACACTACAGTGTCTGTATTACCAAGGAGTTATGAGTTAAGTCTGTTAAAGATTATGAGTTATGTTGAGTACTTACATGTACTGAAGAATTGTATTCAGACATGAATCTACCCTTTTTCGTAAATGCACTATTCTGTACATTCTAGTACATGTATGTCCCCTAGAATTTCTTTGATTGAGAAACCTTACTCAATATTCAATAACCTCTAACCCATTCAGGACTCACCCCCAAAATACTTGGGTTTAAGGGAGAATGTGTGTTGTAACAAGAATCAATTGTTTCTAATGGGTTACATTTTGTACATCGTTATGTCATTGTTCACTATTAAGGGAGGCAGTATGTATGAAAGTTTATTTCTTATAATGTGAAATTTTATTCTGTTTGTTTGATGATCAAGTTGGCAGCTCTGCATGCATAGTTGCTTGCCCAATGAAATTATTTAAATCATGCCAAATTTGTCAAGTGAAATTATAGCATTAGATAGATACCATGTAGCTTGCAAAACTGTCACATTAAAGGGAGCGTCCGCTTGCAATCCGTGTACGCGCAATGTCATTCGCTTGCCCCTATTGTAGCCGTACACATAACGGCAATCTTGGATCTGCTAACAAAACTGCAGTCGAGGGTGGGGTGGTTTGCTAGTGGGGTTGTTGAGTTCGTTTTGGTTCGGTTGAATGCGTGCTGCATAGGGGTATATAGTTACACACAATAGACCGCTTCTGTAATGTATGCAAATATTATGCGTATGACGTCAGACTCCCCGTTGGCAAGCTTAACAATAGTAACTATGTCCGGCAAGCTCCGGCAAACTTAGCTTGCCGGACCTAGTTACTATTGTTAAGCTTGCCAACGGAGAGTCTTATGTCATACCATGTTATTTGCATACATAACAGAAGCGGTCTATTCATGCGTACGGGTTGCCTGCATCACCGCATTTGCGCTGTCGTTTACCGAAGATGTATGGAGAATTCCGAATATATCCGAATATCCGAGTCGGGCCACGCTTCAATCCCCCATGATTTGCGAGTTTACGGTCCCTTTAAGGAGACACAACGCCCCAAAGGACAAATCGATGCTGCTTTGCAAGTTTCCATGGTAACCACAGCTATATAGAGAGGCATAATACATTGTGGATGTATTAGCTATATAGTTACCCACACATTGTTTCATAGAAATTCTGCTTGAGGCGAGCTGTGAAGTATCAAATATGCTACTTTTTTTCTTGGGTAGGTGTGACTGTACGTATAAATATTTTACACCAGTAGCGTAGGGTGGTCAGCCTTATTGGGGGCACACAATTTTTTTTTTTTTTGGGGGGGGGGGGGGGGGGGGCACACCTTATGTAATTCTTCATTTTTTCACAGGTTTTCCACTTATGTTTTCTCTTGTTTTTGTAAAATTATTGAGGGGATGAGCACGTGTCTCTTCTTCCCAACAACCAGTTATCACTGTTCAAATCAAATCAAATCAAATATTTGTCCAGAGCCTTGGTCACGCTTGGTGTTTGATTAACAGAGATACTGATATCTGTCTCAAGAACAAAATGTGACTGGAACTCGATGATCCTTTGTGACGTGGTATCAAAACAAATGTAGTCTGAACACTTATTAGAATATTTAGTGCTCTATGTAATTTTGTTTAGATTATTCTTTAAATTGGTATCTAAACAAATCCGATGGTACGCTATATAAAATAATGTATTATATTGTTTTGATGATACATTTTCCTTCAAATTCCAAGCATGCACATTTGACCAGGGCGGTGTTTCACAAAGATCCTAAGTTGAACTTAAAAAGTATGGAAAGCCATTAGTTTCTTTGAATTCTTTTGTGTAAAAGTCCTTTTTAAAAGGCATAGAATGTTGATTCAAATCATTAATATTATCTATTATCAAGGAGATTTCATGTTCTTGATGCAACATTTATCAAAAGTCTGAAATTCTTGTTTTTTTGCTTTTGAGTATATTGTATTCCCAGGCTACAAATGGCTTTCCATAATAGTTACGTCCAACTCAGAGATAAGTTCAACTTAGGATCTTTGTGAAACACCCCCCCCCCCCCCCCCCCCCCCCCGCCTTGTTTACGCTTGCTGCATGACAGGTAGAGACAGAAATCATAAGCTTGATTTGACTAGAGCTAAATGATCTTTTGTTTTTGACATAATTCTTGCCTCAAATTTGTCATGTTTATTGGCGCCTTATCAAAGTCAAGTTTCGTGAACTCGTGCTTCAATTGGGACAGATCAAGATACAGATAGATATCACATGATTATTTTGAAGGATCTTATATTTGTTATGTCTACTTTTCTCTTTATCCTCAACAGTATCTCAACATTAAAATTTATCTCAACAGTATCTCAACATTAAAAGGCATGCATATAGAGGTGGAGCACCCAATATTAGTTATCTATCATATCTGACTGAATAATTTATTCATAGTAGGATCTGTTTAAATTTGTTCAGTTTGTCAGGCAGAAAGAGAAATAAATTAAGTTCAATATTATAATAAAATTGAATCTCAGAAAAGACAAGAAAATTAGAAAATAGAGCTGTGCTTATATGGTGAATACACACATTTATTTTCCACTGTTCAAACAAGCCTAATTATGTAAAGCACTTAGAGATGATTATCAATCATATAAGGCGCTATAAAGAACGCAAATATTGTTATTATTATTAATTATTTATAGATGAATAAATATTTTGTTCAAGTGGCCTTACTCATCCAACAGGTCAGTGCCAAATAAAAATTCTTTATTCAAAGGACCAGACGAAGCATGAAGAGAGGTCACTCACTGTATTGTTCAGTGTCTACAGTCAATAACATTCTGTGAGTGTGAGTCACGTGGCTTACCTAGCCTGTTTGTCACACCACTGGATTCCTGGGCTCCTTTAATAGCTATATACAAATTTGTATTTGATCAATGTATTTTTGTTTTCATTTCAATAGTTTGAATAGTTTATGTTTGCATAATAAAGAGCCCTCACTCTTACCCGATGATATACCCCTACAGAAATGTATGCTTGCCGCACGCTAGCGACTAGCTTGCGGCTAGCTAGTGACTAGCTAGCGGCAAGCTTAATGAGCGATCTCTGCCTGAATTAAGCTTGCGAAAATTTATCCGCACGCTTAAAATATGCTGCACGCTTACAATTTAATCAGAGATCGCCTATGAAAGGGACTAAGTAACATTGTCCAAATCCTCAAAAATCCATTTGGAATTCTAGCGGTTCCCTCATACCTTGTTGTATTTATATTAACAATAAAATCATAGGACAGGTTTTGGTTTTTCAAATTTCCCTTTCGTTAAAAAGATCTTTACGATTGAAGCGTTCAGATGTTAAATAATCCAACGGATCGCGAAAACTGTGTACAAAGTGAGTGCAATGAGTTTGTGAACATCACTTTGCATTTTTGCTCATTACTCGGCCATATAACGTCCATTTGACTTGAAATTTTCACACAATACCCTGTGGACATATCAGATAACAACAATATACATTGCATCAACCATTCATCACTTTTTGCACACGTCAACAAAGTTGCTAGATCCCTTTAAGCTTGCAGCTAGCTAGTCACTAGCTAGCACAAGCTAGCTGCAAGCTAGTCGCTGGCTTGCGGCACGCTTAACATTTCTGTAGGGGTAAACTGTTTGCTTTAATGCTGCCCACCTCTTTTCCTCTTGTCTTGTTTGATCATGGCTAGGCCACTGAATCTTAATATGAAGATGGACATTAAAAGGGCCATATGAGATGGTGTGGCACGATTAGATGGGCACCTGACTTCCAGTCCCGAGTCCCTAGTTCAAAACCAATCAATGCTTTGAACAGCATCTACACAGTATTTATTTGAGCATCATATTTATAATCCACATTGCTGATCTCTATATATATACTGGTCTGGTGTAAATGTGGTTGAGTGCTACGCAGTACTGCCTGGCTGCTCTTGGCTTGTATGCTCCCCGTGAATCGAGATAGTGCATAAGAGAATCGTGTAGCCTACTGTAGGTGTGAACTGTATCAATTACGACCTTGGTAATAATAAAAGCACCTAGGGCTTTACATACCCCGTGTTCACACACAAAATTTTCATCCCTTAATCATGACTAAAGAATCAGCAGCTGACTATAGAATCAGCTGCTCATTAAACATTTGTGTGTCTGAACGCTTACTAACGAAACGACGTATCGTTAGTCATGACTAATGAAACACGGGTTTTATCGTCGTTTCGTACGAGAGCTGACTATAGAATCACGCTCATTTCGTGTGTGAACAAGGATTTCTCGCTTAATCATGGTTAGCTATACGACTCGTAACTAACTGGGCGTGGCTTAACGTGAACGTTCGCGCACACAGGGCCCTAGGGGGGCCCTAGGGAGACCTGGTGAAGTCAGTTGTTGTGGAATATTGGCTTGGTGTGTGTGAACGTTTGGTTTAATCATGATTCTTTAGTCATGATTCTTTAGTCATGATTCTTAAGTCATGATTAAGGGATGAAAATGTTTGTGTGTGAACACGCTGATAGTAGTCCACACATCACAAGGCCATGGCAGTAAAGCGGTTAAATCTACAAAGGATTTGACACTTGGTGATGTATTATGCTGTGAAATATGACAGGAATATAGATGGCGAATGTGGGAACCAGCTGTGTTCTATGAACCATGCGAACATTATAATTACAACTTCTCATCAACCATATATCAAACTTTACTAGTTACCCTGTATCTTGGGTATTTTCATGAAACCTTTAGTCGCTTACACTGCCTGCACAAGTCAGATTTATTTGCGTAAGAAAGTTGTCAAATACCCAGACAGACTTATCTCTTTATTTTAGCTCAAATTTTTAAAATTAATGATGGATACAAAATAAATATCAGATCAAATTGTCACCCCTTTCAACATGGTGGTTTTTAGACCATTCTAGTTGCCATGGTGTTACCATCATGATAGTTGTCATGACATTGGTAAAACAGGCACCATGTCAGATTTCACACATGTATTTGTAATACCTGATGTGACCAGGATTTGATGGGGAGGTGTGGTAAGGGAGAGGATACCCCCCCCCCCCCCCCCCAGTTAGAATTCTTCCCTTCCCTCCATCCATATAGCCCTTTCCTGTATGGGGAACAATAGTCAGCACCCCTCCCCCCCCACCATGGATATTCCACTAGTACCGCTTTCAAGCTGCACTTCACCGATGAAAATACCGATAGAATTTCCCTTATGTAAACAACGGTTAAATCGCTGCTTCCCCTCTGTAACATTCATACTGCAAGGGAATTTAATCGCCGTGTGCAAGCACTGGCCTGAAGTGAAGAATTATTGCGCAATTGCTTGCTAGCTGATTACGTGGATTGGCGCGCACAAGATAACGACCTTTGAACATTTTCATCTGTATTTTCTCCCGTTTTTCCCCCGAACCAATTCATAGTGCCCGTTTCATCGGAGTGACACCGATAGAAAGAGAATTTCTCCTGCTGTTGAGCAGGAGAATTTAATCGCCTATTTCTCTTCTTTTCATCGGCTATTCTATCGGCTATTTCTCCTCTATAACATTCATAGTGCCTGTTTCATCGGATGCGTCCGGACGCATCCCATGAAAAGTAGTGCAGCTTGAAAGCGGTATAGGTATCACATGCGAGAGAGATGAAGAATGAACTTTATTAAAATTTTGCCTTTGATGGACGAACCTCCTTAGAGGAACTTGTCAAGGGTTGATCAGGCATGCAAGCTCTTTTCAAGTTCCCTTCGCCTCATTAGTTCTGTCTTGGGTGTACATCTTGGGGAGTCTGTACTCATAACCATACCTACATGTAGACATACATGTACATGGACATTTTCTCATACTTTTCTCATTTTATTGTCCACAGAGCAGGTCAAATATAAATATGAAAATGTTATTGAGTTTTGAGTGATTGTATTAATATTTGTTGCATGAAACGTGGAATTTCTTTAACAATAAAAAGGTTATTAATAGTAATAATGTTAAAACACATTTATTTAACAGCAAAAGGATAGAAATTATATCATACAGTATGTAGATTTACTATATTTGTTCAAGATAATTGTTCCTGCAAGTCTAAATCTGCAAAATTATTTGATTGATTACCCCAATCAAAATTCATGACTCTCTAATAAAAAAAAGTACAAGTGATAGTGACTATAAAGTTACACAAAGGTGTGTGAAAGCTACAGTTATTGTACAATTTGCTGTAAGGATGTGCACGTGAAGTTTATAAAGCAAAACATAGAACATTGAAAAAATATCAGTTCTCTTCATGGATTTTAAAGGAAGGTATTAAAGCCCAAAGGGGGCTGTTAATAGCGAACTGCAGACTCGCTCCAATCGTCTCAACTTTTCACTGTCAATAGATAATGGTTTATACCCGAGTCACACGCGCCAAACTGAACCCATACCGACAAAATGTGGTTATTTGGGGTGATGTTGATTTGGTTCAACAATAGAAATCTTCGGTCTTGTGTCTTTCAGTATTCTGTGCACAAATTCAGTGTACATTTGGCATTGGGTACAGAACCCAAACTGACATCAGATCATACTCAATTCAACACCAAACCAGACCCAAATCAACACCAAACTGAACCCAAACCGACACCAAACCAAATCCAAACCAACACCAAACTGAGCCCAAACCAACACCAAACCGAACCCAAATCAACACCAAACTAATGCTGTTATCCGATCCGGATCCGATCCGAGATCCCGGCGGTAATGGCTTCCGAGCCGATTCCGAGACGGATCCGAGAAATATTTTTTCTCGGTAGAAAATATCGGAAGATTTTGCCGACCCATTTTCTCCAGTGATAATTGAACATGTGTATGTTTGACAGTCCATTAAGTAGTGTAATTTAAATAAGAAATGGGGAAATCAATATTGTTTACTTTATGAGTGGTTATTTTGGAGAAATTCATGGTTCGTCAGTTCGTTTTGCAGTCGAAAATTGAACAGGATGCGCGAAATTGCTAGTCATTTGAACGATGTTGTGGACGGATGTGCAATCAAAGTTACGCCGATACTCGAGGGGAGACGTCTGTTGGATGTCTGTATGATCGAGCTAATAAGCCAGTGCATTCAAAATGTGGCTCTGAATACGTTTTATTGTCATTTGCACATTTAAAAATGTTCTGATATTCTACTTACATGATTTCTTGGCGTTTGATAGCTGGGCGGAAACAAAAATATGCCCCTAAACAATGAAAACAATTGCGCAAAATATCGATAAAAAATTACTACACCGCTCCCGTTTGCTTGTATAATTGCGTGTGCAGATATAGATCCGCCGCCGGGAATTCCCCAATTTTCGGCGGATGGATCTCGCGTAAGAAAAAACGTTCACCATAACACACGCAAAGTAATACGACCAAATTAACGCCTAATAACTTGTTGCATGTGCATGCAAGCTATAGCTAGCTAACTCATTGGAGTTCTCTCGAGGCCTAGCCGTCCGTAATCCGATTTTTTTCTTTGGAAATATATCGATAATTCAGCAGTTTTGTCTTTGATTTGGGGGGTTATTTTGTATTCTGTTCGGCTTTCAGATGCCATGTTATCATGTAAGTAGATTACCAGAATTGTGTGGTTCCCTAAAAGGGTAATTTATAGCCGATTTTTGAGGGCAGTGGCCCGGCAGTGGCTCACAAGCGCGGTTTTCCACGCGATTGGCGGGTTGAGTTTCTGTGAAACGTGTGGTGCGATGCCGAACAAACCATCGAAAAAATACTTTTCTTGCGAAACTCTGAATAATCTGAATATTATTTTTCCGTAAAAATTGATATGTACATGCCTCGAAACGTCATTATTATTAATATTTTTGCCATATAAAACAAGAAAGATGAGTCTACAACGCTGCATTTTTTCAGAGCAAATTGCAATATTTTTTTTCTCCGAGATCCGATCCGATCCGATCCGAGATCTCGTTAGCGATATAGAATTCTAACGATCCGAGAACGGGCCGGGATTTTTTGTTTACCTAACAGCATTACACCAAACTGAACCCAAACCGACACCAAACCAAACCCAAACCAACACCAAACACCAAACTGAGCCCAAACCAACACCAAACCGAACCCAAATCAACACCAAACTGAACCCAATTTTACAAATTTGGGTGGTGTCAATTTGCTGTCAGTTCGGTCTGTTATCAGGTGCTGTCTGGCTCCCTGCAGTTTCAGATTAGACTCCCAAATTTGTCAAAGTAGATTATATCTAGCCTTTAATATCTAATTGAGTTATGATCATTTGTACATGTGTTGTTAGTCAATGACTATTGTTTCTAGTTTTGTTTTCATTTTCTACTAGACCAGGAAATATAATTTTTTAAAGCTGATAATACTTTCGAGGCAAGGTTTCATTTTGTTTTTAAGGGTACTTGAAAAAGATTGAAAATATGAGGGCTACTATTGTAAAAGAATATGAATGATGATACCTTTCAAGTAATTAGTAACATTTATTTGAGACAATCTGTTGTGAAATATCACAGAATGGTATTATCCATTGCTTACTGGAACCTGGTGAGCTTGCATTAACTCTATGGAGATTGCAAATCTAGTAGGGAACAGGTTAATGCACTCACAATCTTGGGAAAAAATGTTGGATGTCTGATGATTTGTTTTGACCAAGATTTCACCAAAGATTATGACAAAATATAATAGCCAAATAATTAAAGCATGTGCTATGAATTTGTAGTTTAAACATTATTAAGAAACACTAACAAGGGACACAGCATTTGAGAATAACCACTATTCAAATAAACCTTCAAAACCATTTGGAAATGTGCCATGTATTAAGGCAGCAGGAAAGCATATTTTTGGGGGGTCTACTTGTCAAGTCTTTTGGTTGGAAAATTGCACTCTGAAAGTTTGCAATTATTGACTTCTATGTTTAATTGAAGGGGGCTCTTTTGGTTGGGCATTTGGGGAGCTAAATCGGGCAAGCCCTTATTCAATGACTGTGGTAGAAGTGAGTTTTGGCTAGATCAAAGATAGACAATAAAACAAGGAAGTATGTAGTTTTGCTACTAACCATGGGCGTCGATACTTACGTAATACCTATTCATCAGGGGAGGATAAATGAATAGATCATCCCCCCTGATGAATGGGTATCAATGACAGATCGACGCCCATGCTACTAACTGTTGATGTTCAGAAATGCCCCATATCTGGGCCCGTTGCAGAAAGAGATGCAATCGATTGTACATTAAAGGGGACCACCAGGCAAAGAACAACACATAATTATATGTTTTGGTACCATTTTGTGATATCAAATAGAAACCCAACCTTTCGCAAAGGGTTGTGTAATTCATAAACAAAGCAAGTAATTACCACCCTTTACGGAACCACTATTATTTCCTGGTTCCGTACAGGCCAAACATTTGCGAGTGCGCCAATGCTATTCACGCGTACGTTTGGAGACAATAGAATCCCGGACGATTCGTTCGCTCTGGCCAAAGTAGTCTCGTACATGCAGACCCGTGAACGCGTGCTTTAGAATGATGCGTTTTCCAATTATATTTTTTTTCTTCCCGGAAACATATTTTTGTGAACTTGTTGATGGAATGGACCACTAAAGATGTAACCTTTCATTTATAAGAATATTAGTTTTGGGTGATGGTACCCTTTAAGTTACAATTTATTGTAAGTCAGATCGTGTTCTAAATGCGCAAATCAGGTTGTGTTAACAAAGTGATATCATAATTTCTTTTAGAAAAAGAAATGGAACAATGAGCAATGGAGAACACGTTCCTATGCTTGAGCAAACAAAAAAGTAGTCAAGGAGAAAAAAAACATGTACATGTATGTTTTAAACAGGAAGTAGCGGTGCTTGTTTTTTATAAATAAAGCAATCATTTTCTCATCATTCTCTTCCTGTTGCACAACGTCTAATCATACATTTCCCATCGTTTGGGAATACTAGTATTTTTAAATATTTTTTATCTCATTCTGTTCCTTGTCTGGCAAAAGGCCACCTTGAAGAGACCAAGAGGAGGGAGTTGGAAACACAGGTCAAAGAAATATGTGTGGTTGTATTTGTATTTGTAGGGAAGATCTCACCACGGACATGAAAATACATTGGACATTTAAAAGTGGTGGGACTGGGGGGGGGGGGGGGGGGGGTGGAGAAAGAGAAAGGTGATTTGTTTTAAATTTTATTGAAGGATCCATGAATAAGGAATGAATACAAGTGGGGGAAATGAGAATTGGAGCAAAAGCAGAGGTGGAGCAGACCTACAAAATAATGCATTATTATACAAATATATCTGTATCTTGGGTAACTACTTTGATTCTATTCTAGGTCACAGTGTTGTAAGTTAATCTCAATTTAGTCCAGATTTTAAAACTACAGGAACTGTGGACCGGATGGAGGGGTGGGATTAAATTGATAGTTCAACAAATCAGCATGACTATTATAACACAAAGTGCTAATAGTCGATGGCAATGCACAGTGTTCTGACAAATGCAATGCAGATTATTTAACTACAGGAACTTAATACCGATGGAGGGTTGGGATTATCCTGCTCTATGCTTTTCAGGGTCAGCATGTAATCTGTGGTAGAGATACATATACAAGTATTTACTGACTATACTAGAACCATGGTCATGTTCTCCAAAGTACATGCTAAGCATACTAGCCCAGTTCTTGTTGAATTCAACTCAGGGTCATTTTGAGTAATTTTCATTTCAACACAAATCAGGTAACATGACACAATAAAAAAAAAATTTGAAGGCATAATATTTCACAGATATCATTTAACTTAAAAGTAGGAACTTTAATATGAAATAAATCAAAGAAAATATAATTGATTAAGGAAGTATAGTTTATTTCATGCAGGTATTGTAAATGCAATTGATGTACAATAGGTATAATCAAGGAGCTATTTTGTATTGACACATACATGTATGTATCTAATCGTCTACGGATCACTTCACATATAATATCTAACTTGGTAGGAAGACTAATATCATATAAATCAAAGATCACGTGAATTTAAGGAAGTATAGTTTATTTAATGCAGGTACGTGTGTTATCATAATTCATGTACAGTAGGATTAAATATCACTTTACTTTTATACACATCATATGATCCTTGCATCCTGGTTCTTATCCAGGTTTCCTTATTATCTTGTTTTGCTTTCTACTTGAGTTGTAACCTTGCCATAAATTAAATTTTTTTCTTTTCAGGTTCCTGTTATGATATTAAAGGCCTGATCTAGTAACATTGTCAACATCCACAAAACTTACTAACCCCGTGTTCACACACACAAATTTCATCGTATAGTTAGTCAGGAGCTGATTCTTTAGTCAGCTCCTGACTAGCTATACAACGGAAATTGTCGGAAATTGTGTGTCTGAACGCTCACTAATGAAACGTCGTATAAAGAATCATGATTAACGAAACGGGGGTTTGAGCATTGTTTCGTTTTGTGTGTGAACGCCCGGTCGATTCGCTAATCATGATTCGCTATACGACACTCGTATAACTGGGCGTGGCTTAGACAGAAAAAAGACAGCACACTGCGCAGTAGCAAACTGCGCACTTATACGATGTTTCGTGCAGCTGAAGGCCAGCTGTTTTGGGATCTTGTTTTTGTGTGTGTGAACGTTCGTTAGTTTCGTTAATCATGATTCTTTATACGACGTTTCATTAGTCATGATTCTTTAGTCATGATTTTGGATGAAAATTTTGTGTGTGTGAACACGCTGTAAGTTACTTATATAGATCTCTAGTGGTTCTTTCAAGCCTGGTTGTTTTCCTCTTACTATCAGAGGTATGAAAAAAGATTTGGTTTTTAAATTGTATTCTTTGTTTTTGAGACATTTATAATAATAATACTAATAATACACAACATTTATTAGGCGCTTAATACGGTTGTTTCTAAGCGCACCATTGTCGGTCTACAATTTACAGCCAAAACTTATACTAAACACACACATTATAAATCTATTCTTTATTCAATAAATCATGCATAATAATAAAAATGAGATCAAACGTAAAATCAAACATACAAGGAATATAATGGTGTGCACCTCTTTATGATTTAATTTGGAAAAAAATCCTGGCCCAAAGTGCAATTTCACTGTGATTGTGCGATTTCCAGTTCGATTGTCCAGCCCTGTATATGGTACGATGCACCAGTAAAGATAGAAAAAGAAGATTTGTTGTGTTGTGCTTCACTTAACATTTGGAGTTACAAACCCTAACAAAAACACCCTCAAACGCAATAATAATAATAAAAAAGCTGAAGTGCTTGAGCCTTGAAGGAATGAGATGGAATAAGATGTGTCTCCCCACTAACTTCTCAGAATGTAGGATATTATGTAACCTGTGTCCATGTGCTATCATGCATACATATAGGCGTGGCACCACCGCGTGGCACCACCTTATCCCAGTTTAAAGGTTGTTTGGATTCGTAAATTATACTCACGGTGCAGCCGCAGGGAAAAAATTAATATTTATTTTTTGGGGGTACTCTTCAAGCTTGCTCGCATGAAAATAACACTCTGAAATTTGTTTTGCATTGAACTTTATGCAAATTTTCGGGGCTCTTTTATGACTTTCGGGGGCTCTTTTTGGCATTACAGGGGCAAATTCGCCCCGAGCCACGGTGTATTTCTTTCACTGTCACGGTGCCATCTTAAGAACGCCTTCCGCACAGTGTGAAATACACACTGGCTCAGTGTTGTGCAGTGGGCACAAACTAGCCTAGTTCAGATGGCACAGTGTAGCACCCCCATGCATGATAATTTTTAAAGCATAAGAACAGTTTGGGGAGAAATTATTGTAATTATTTGCTCTTTCCGGTGACAGTGTGAAAGAATGTGTCATATAACTGATCTGTGAATGTAAAGATAAAGAAAAAACTGCCTTGTTCAATATAGAATTATTGGATAAAACATAAATCTTCTGCACATAGAAAGTACATGAAACGCTGTGCAGCATAACATTATTTATGGGGGAATTTAAATGTACCTCTCTATGGCGGGTTTAATACAGAATGTATATTATGTTAATACATTTGTATCGGGGCAGTCATTTTCACATGTATCACTGTATCACAGTAAAATCAATATTTTGAAATACTTCATGACATTTCTTGAGGTCCTGGATTACATTAATTTATAAGAACAGTATGAATTTCCTTTCTATGAATGTTGCTTTTATACAACCAGCCCAAGTGTTTTCATGACATGTCCTTAATGGGCTACAAACTTTTAGAGGGGTCACCATCTTGAAATATCAATATATTTCCAAGTATGTGTAACCTTTGAACAGCAACACATAAAACAGACACATGCAAAGACTCGGATTGAATGTTGCCTAAAACATTCAGGAACTCTGTGTGAAATTGATCTTGTTTACAGATCTTTGTAAAGTAGTTCCGATAAAACCAGGGTGCTGAGAATGGTTAGCTTTGTCCTGAAAAAGAGGAATTAAAATTGTGAAAAAATGAATGTTCTCACAAAAAAGACCAGAATATTTGTTCTTCTCTACAAAGTTGTTCTCTGGTAGCAACAGAGAGGGTACGTAGAAGGTACTGCTGCCCTGGCCTCCTCTGATTGGCTGATTGCAGCCTACAAACCACACCTCTAGACACACCTCCCTGCATACATTATACAAATATTCCAGGGACCTGTATAAAAATAAGGATAGTCTTGAAAATAAGCATTTTTGTGGATAAGTTAATAGCAGAAGTAGAGCAAAGAAAGTGTTGAATTTATGCTGCTTTTTTACAAGCAATACATATTAATTCATGATATTTAATATGTGTTAAAAGTCTAGAAACATATCTCTTTGAAAATTATTGCATTTGGAAATGTTTAGAAATGGTGTGTGAATAGGGTGAATATGAGATTTAAAAGTGAAGCATTGAGAGAGGGTCTGTGATTCTAGACTATAGAGAGAATTGGGCTGTGCAAAACAGGAACCTTCAGACCAGAAAAAAAAGAAAAGAGAACAAAATTTGGGGGAAAAAATTATAAGTGATTGGTAGCAGTGATTGAGGAATTTCATGCATCCAGCTAAGGTCCAAAATATCTCCAAATAACAAGGAACCTGTTGAATGGTTTTCCGTGATAAAGATGTGTACAGAAATCAATTCATAGGACAGACCAGGCCAAGCGTTTGTGCTTTTGATGGCGGTTCTCCTGCTGGACTAGTTGGGCATGGATGAAAAATAAGCTTGCTGATAATTGCCTAGCGTATTTGGTCATCTGTGATGTAGATAGCAGACACTTGAGTAGGCCTTTTAGTTTTACTCTGCAGAAGTTTGTTATTCTTTTGGGCCCAATATCATAAAACCTCACCAGTCTGTTTTGGATGATAGGGCTGAGGAAGGGCTGAGATTTTGATACACTACACATTTTATAATCGAGCCTGAATATTGATTCAGAACATGAAGGTTAAGATTAAATTCTGTCATTATCATAGTAATGGTTTTCATACTATTACTTAGTGTTAGATGTAGAGCTTGTTGTGGATTTGCAGTCTGCAGAGAGAATGTACCCCAGGCTGTAGTTTGCTAGTATAAAAACAAAAATGCATACATATTATTGTTGATATATTGAGAAACTTGTAATGAACAAAACAAATTGAAATGTCCCTTTTCAGAATACCGTTGAATTACTAACTATAAATGAGCATGTCAATTGTGTAAATTGTGTACATGTACATGTATGTTTATTTACAAAAACTAGACATGACAGTTGTCTGTTTGACTTGCAGTGTAGCTGGTCTTTTTGTAGTATTGTAAGTATTGTTTGCATAACTTCTTTTTAGAGGCATACATACATACACAGGCTTCGAAATGTTTGTAAAATAGGTGTAGAGAATGAATGTTCTACTTGTAGTTGTGTGCGTGGGCGTAAGTTGGTCCCTAAACTGAATTGCCCGACATCATTTCCTGTAGAAGGGACTGAAAACCAATTATTCTCCAGGTTTAAGGAAGTGCCATAAAAACAAATCCAAGCAGAAACTTTAGTACTGGTAGTGGTATCTAGGGCAGCGATAAAAGGCTATTCTTATCTTCAATGCTCAGACCTGTGTCTGCTTCCTGGTATCGAACGACTTCATTCACACTTGAATTAAGTAGTGTTTTTCCAAGTATTTGCTTGATTAAATTTAATCTCTCTCTTCACATGGTTTGAATCTAAATTTGACATCCCTTTGCAATATTTTGTTTTTCTTTGGGTATTAGGGCCAATATGAATTGAGAAATCTTGATTTTCTTGCCTTATTGGGCCACAGAGAAGAAAAGTGAATTACTAGCACAGTCCTTGGCCCATATATTACTGGTTGAAAATTAAGATAAGTTCTTCAGACCATTCTTAATCTAGTCCTCGATGTAATGTCTGGGCATCTTGGACCATTGAGCGAGCATGGAAATAGGGATTAGGTCTCCTTGTAACGGATAGGCAATTTTTAATACCAAAGAAGGGTATCTTGGCTTATGGGCCATTTAACTACCATAACAGTCATGCCCTTTTTTGCGATAAGGACGTTCCTTGGCATTTAAGGTCTCCTTGTAAATACCAAACAAGGGTATCTAGGCTTAGGGGCCATTTAACTACTGTAACAGCCGCGCCCTTTCGGTTTTGAGTGGATTTCAAGACTGGTTCGAAGTGGATTAATCTCTCATTTCAATAAATACCCAGCATATATTCACATTTGGCGTGTAAGAGTTTTGACTTTCGGGTAAAGGGATCTTTCATGATAACATGGTGTACTCCTGAATAGAATATGCTTACCACTCCAAGTGGAACAGGAATTGCTAAACAGATTTTGCCACTGTGTAATTGGTACAAAGAGGAAGTGTTGGATGGTTTTATCACTATCAGTGTCAATATTTGCTAGTTCCTGTTTTTGAATAATCAGGATGTAAACACAACAAAGATATCACACCTCAGATAAAAATGTTATTTAAATTTTCTTATTAGCTTGTTTTTTTTTTCCTTCATTTTTAAATTTTGTTTGAGCATTTAGACCTAGCTATTTCCTTGTTTCAACATGAGTGTAATTATGCTTTCCATACAACCTGTGGTTTCTGGATAGTTTAACCCAATCAGGACTAGTCCCCCAAATAGTCAGGCTGTTTTGTATGGATAATGCATACTTGTTATATCAAATAGTCTATAAAACGTTAAGATTTAAATTATTAATGTTGTTTATTCTTACAGTTAATAAATAACTTTTTGTGGTGAAATATGTGTACTTACCTGTACATCAGATATGAATTTATAGACATAATCCTGAAAATATTACTTATTAATTGGAACTAAAAGTGTACTTCAAAAAGAAAATATACATTGTAAATTGTTTATGATACTAAGTAATTTAGTGTCATTGAAACTTAATTATTAGTGTTAACAACTAACAATTGCAATTAGCAATAGTTATCGATTAATAAATAATAATTAATGTAATAATATTTAGATTTAAGTAGCATCTATCATGATAACTAGTAATTATTTCTAAGCTGTTTACGATGTTTTATAATCTTGGTCATCGGACACATGCACTCACAATCAATACTTTTTAGAGAAACATTATAAAGAAGCACCAACACTTATAAGTTTATCAGTTTCTAGGAAGTGTATATATACCCTAATTAACTACAGTTATTTATTTTTTAATTGTTTTTTGGAATATTTGATTATGCAAAGAACGTGACTATAGAAGGGTACAAAATGTAATTAAAACTTTTTGCCCAAAAGGACACACCTTTGTACCAACTCTCATCAACTATAGACTATAGTACAGAGATACTGTAGGTGCAGCATTTAACTACCCGTATTGCCATGAGTACCCCCCCCCCCCCCCCCCCCATCAAATGTTTTTATAGGGCATAAAAAGTTCCCTAGTCCTGGTTTTATGTGCCTCATATTAGGGCCACCATAGAAAAAAAAATTGAAAAATGGAAGGAGTGCCCACACTCAATCTTACAAAAAAGTATCAGGCAAGGAGGTATACCTTTGTTGGGGCTAAAACAAACATTGCAGGTAGAGCTTTTATGGGTTGCGTGGTGGACCAATGTTTATAGTGCACTACATAAATATAAAAAAATCAACTGGTACTGGGCAACTGCCAGCCTTTTTGATGTCATGTAAAACCACTCACTGTAGTCTTTAAATAGAAGGCAAAGCTAACTTGAATAAATTGTGTTTGTTGATAGGAATGAGAACTTGTATTTGATTTCATTTGGTACTAGATATTCCATGGTGTATTTGGAATGTTGGAATTCCAGTGGCATTAGAAGTGTGTTTGAATAAAAGTAGAAAATGAATTTGTACTTGATTATGTATAATGGACTGAGTGGAGAACACACAATTCCTTTATACATTGCAATACATTTTCTCAAATTATGTGTTGTATTGTTTATTTGGAGGAAGTTTAGTAGCATACTGTATTGAAGTAGAGTAACAAAGAAGCTTTTATACAAATTTATGTTATATACTTATTACAGGTCCCAACTCAGGAAATTAAACAATTGTTTTAAAGACCTGTATTAATTAACTTCTAATTGTACATATGATGACATAAATGGTACCCTGGGGTACCAAACGAATATCCGCCATTTTGTTTAATTATTTATTTATTTTTAGGGCTGTACCGGGGTTTAGCGTGGTACCGGGGTTTAGCGTGCATACAAGCGCGCACTGCACTGCATACACAACGCAATACGGTTGTGCTTCGATGTGGACACAAGATGGCGCTAACACAACGCGGTACCCCGGGGTACAACGGTACCCCGGGGTACCGCGTGTGTCATCATATGTAGAAGATATTCATCATACTGATGATAACAAGAAAATATTACATTTCATTGATGGCAGTTCAAATATCATCACAATTTTTCTTCAAAATTATGAAATAAACAGAAATATGATGGGAAAATATGACAAAAAGTTAAGTTTGCGTTATTGGGGTTGTTTTTTGCTGCAGACAAAAGGCAAAGTGAGAATAAAGTTACTCCAGGCAATTGCTTGCGGTTTGGTAGGCATTCATGGAAACATAACAGAGGGACCAGGAGAAAAACTTGATTGTTGAATGTTGAGCTTCATGAGTCATGGCTTTGGGATTCCGGATTGATGCAGATTCCAAAATAAAATATTAAAGGGACTCGGTCATCGCATGGAATGGTGTCTTTCAAAGAGCTCATCGAAAGGCACCATGTGGTATGCACACCATGAGCTCTGAGCTTACTCTGAAGCTCTGAAGCTTACTCTGAAGCAAACATTACCACGTTTACAGTATGCTAGAGAATTGTGGTGTCGCACTAATGCTGCATCCCCCCTGGTTCTAAAAATATGTTTTTTAGAACCCTAACCCTAGCCCTGTGTGCATACCTGAATTTAACGACGCTGTAACTTTAAAGATAGTTTGGATTCGTAAATCAGATGCGCAATGCCATCTTGCGAACGCCTTGTGCACTGTGCGGAATGCACGCTGGCTCTGTGTTACATAGTGCACACAGACTAGCCTAGTTCAAAATGGTGAGCTGCAGTGTAGCATCCCCTTGCATGACTATCTTTAAACAAACGACTATATTAATAGTTGAAATAAGCTGCAATGATTTATACACACCAGTCATAATGTGTTATTCCGGTAGAAAATTTGTAAACATAATGGGAGATAGATAAAACATAAGGGTTAAAGAGTATCCTGTATTTATATTACTGAATGTTAAATTGCATCAGTCAAAACTTTTATTGCATGCCGAACTCGAGCCGGATTCCAAATTAAAATATTAAAACTTTAAATTGTGAAAACTATAAAGTACAAGATACTAGACATAATATGGTAGTAATTTTGGATATGCAGGCATGATTAAACAGTACAGGAAAGAAATCCTGAGTTTTGATTATTAAATATTGGTCTGCATGGATTATCAGCTTAAAAATTGGATGCTTAATTCTGAGTTCAGGCTCATATAATCAAAGATTTACGCTACTCGGAAATAGGTACTCTGGGCAAATTTCCAGACGTTTTGTGGTTAGGAGACATTCTTCAAAAACATAAAGAGCCGGAAATGAGTCGAGTCAGGGAGAGGGGGTGATCACGAATGTGAACTGTTTTAAATCCTGGATTTGAACTGCAAGATGTAGCAACTTTGGGATTCCTGGTTCAAACAGTGGCATAGCAAGGGGGGGGGGGGGGGGGTATCTCCGAGGCCCCCTCTCAAGGTAAAAAAAAAATGTTTTAGCTTGTTGCTTGCTTGTAAGCGGATAGGCTTTGATTTGGGGGCTTTGATTCTGGACCCCAAGCTACTCGCGCACTACCATGCTTGCAGGCTGGAGCCCTCTTGGAGGATTCCTGGTTACTCCACCCGGTTTTTTTTTTTTTGGGGGGGGGGGGGGGGTGGGGTGATTAAACATAGAACCTAAATTATGAACTGCACAAATCATGTGACGCCCTTCTTGATTCTGGATATATATGCATTTTCCAAGTTTTTATACTAAAGCTGCAGTGATTGAAGGCAAACACCAGTCATGATACGGCACTTCAGGCAATTCAGATATTTTTGTTAAAAATTGATGTGGAAGGAAGAGGAGGGGGGGGGGGGGGGGGGGGAGGGCGTGGT
>JBAMJV010000505.1:0-222130 GCA_037951105.1 Echinarachnius parma | reverse complement strand
GCTTGCCCAAATTTTATCGTCCCGTTCTTCAACTAACCAAAATAAAAACAATTAAACAATAAATAACAATAACCTAGCTGCACGAAAGTAAAAACATTACAAGATTATAATGACGCCTCGATATGACACGATTTGCCCAATTGAAATAAGCTTTGGCAAAAAATTACATGATCCTGCATGATGAGTCCGCCATAATGTGATAGGTTTTGGCCTAAACGTGTCCGTAGAAAAAAATAATAGCCGAGACCAAGTACCTTAACAATTTTCGAGGCCGAGACTAGGACCGGTAAAAATGTTCGAGGTCGAGACCAAGACCATTGGTTGCGAATTCTGTAAGCGGGGGGGGGGGGGGGGGGGGGGGGTGGGTGTCCGTATAAAGCTTTCGAAGCCGTAACCTAAGATTCTTGGGAAATTTTCGTGAGACCGAGACCATCGGTAATGATGGTCGAGACCGTTATTATGTGGTCTCGAGACCAGTAACAAGCTGTAGTAGAGGGGGGGGGGGGAGATCAAACCCCTTAAACAGTCATTACTTGGTCAAATGGCGTACTCAGGGGGGGGGGGGGGTTGACCCCCCCCCCCCCCCTTGGGTACGTCTATGATTTCAAGAAATTATATTATCGCTTTCTTCAATTACCCACTCTCCTCCGCACGATATGAGGTAAAATGGCTTCGCAAAGAAAAAACATAGCGAATTACGCTACGCATACAACGCTGTTTACAGCGGTGAGCTTGCTCGCCCCTAGAGGCCGATGTATGAACCTATCCATGAACTTTATAGATAGAGGTCTTCGCTATGGGGATTATGTTTTACAAAATAAAGAAATATATTCCTCAACTGTGGGATTAATCAATTAATAAGACTTCTGTTTACAATAAAACTTACTATGTAGAGACTTTGTTTATGATACATCCAAAGGTCGTCAATCTGGAAGACCTGAGGAAGACATCCTGAGACTCGTTCGAGATAAAGTAACAACAGCTTCTCCCGAACTGGAGGATAACAAACTCAGTTTCACTATCTGGGATTTTGCAGGACATGAAACATACTACACAACACATCAGGTAGTTATTGTAATGGAGTGATTGTATTAAACACCCCTCCCCCTTTCTTATTAAAAGTAACATAACCCTCACATACCCCTTTTATATAATAACTCCTGACCGTCGAGCCTGCAAGGTAACATAATCCTAGCTAATGTACCCCCTAATGTTTTATGGTCAACATGATTCCCCAAGCCTGGAATCCCAGACTTCTGTCTGCTGCTCAATTATTATGATGATCCCCTTCCCTGGAATAATACTACTAATAATAATAATAATAATGCATTTATATAGGGCATTTCCCATATAGAATGTTCAAAAGCCGCTGTTCAAGTTCAAGTTATTGAAAGAGGTGAGTTTTCAATTGTTCTTTAAAAAGATTGAATAAAGCTTGGTTGCGGACGGTCAGAAGTACTTTATTCCAAAGGTTGGGTGCTGCGGAAGCAAAGAATTTATCCCCAAGTGTGGGAAGTATCTTGGCAGTTGGATAGTTCAGTAGAGTGCCTTGTGAGGAGCGGAGCGAGTACCGGGACGGAGGGCTAATTGTATTAAGTTGGCTTTCGACATTTGGTGTTTCTACTGTACATCTATACTATGTGACGACTTGGTTGTTCCAAAGTTTGGAGTCAATAAATAACTATATTCTACTCTGGAATAATAATTCTGCCCAGTGCTTCATTCGTGTACCTTTCTACTAGCTAATTATAATACCCGATCTCAACACAACAGTATATTCAGGTCTCACTTTGGTTAAATGGTATTCTTTCCAGCTTTTCCGAGACATGGGCTGCAGTTTCCGGGTATTTAGTTCCTGATAATTTCAAGTAAATGTCATAAAGTTGTTCTCCTGCATTATCGCTCATCCGAAGGTTTGAAGGTAATAGCAGACGATATGTCTGTCAATGCGGGCTACGAAATATCTATCTGCTATTCTCAATACAAGCAAACATGTGTATAGAAGGGCGTTCGGACTTTTGAATGCTGTTATTATTCTGGGGAAATATAGAGGAAGATAAAAAAAAAAAAAAAATTGTTTTGTGATAGTGGCAGTGGTGATCAGAGCGCGTTTATCAAGACCAACACGCTCTGGTGGTGATCGTTGGAAAATCTATTCGAACAATTGACAAACATTTATACACAAGGTTGACTGAGAACAAACATATATTGTGTTATCAAAACTCCAAAAAAAACATTAAGATGACATATCTCTAGTGTCCAGGCGGAAATCTTCTGGGCTCCCTAGTCCAGGGACGTCCGGTAAATCTCGGTTACATGGTATTGGGTGGACACTTGGTAGTTTGTCTTGCTATGTGACCATGTTAGAGGGATTACTGATGTACAGTTTGGCGGAAGGCGTTGATTCCATAGTGTTTTCTTCATAGTCGGCGAAGGCTCCTTTTTGGCATTTCCGGTTTCTACGTCACAGGTTAAGCAATTTGCGATAATCTATCCTGGTGGTCAATTGTAGACGTCCTAGAGATAATCTTGGCTTTAATTGACCCTTCTCTTGATGACATCTGAGGATTTTACAGACCTTAAAGGGGTAGTTTAGTTTTGGTAAGGCTTAACTTAAGTAGCCAAAACCTGCACAGTAACATTATAAACTAATAGTTATAGCTCCACCATGCTCGAAAGGTATACAAAATTACAAACGACTAAGTAAAAAGCCTGTTATCATTCCAAAAGAGCCATTGAAACACAAGAGAGCGCTTTTTAAGAAGGCATTGGTTTCAACCATTTTTCATACAAAATTATGCATGTGATGTTTTATTGATATAATGATTAAATGGCGAGATCATCAACAACTATTTAAAAAACGCTTTTGAACATTTTTGAAAAAGTGCAAGCATTGTTTTATTTTTTTCTAAAAATCATCTAGTTATTTGGGCCCCAAATAATTATAAGATCAGATATATTTATTGATATTTCAGCCGTTTCTGGGTCGATTTTGACCAAATAAAGTTTATTCTGCCATTAAAATTGCATGTTCTCTCAAATTCGACACTCAGTTTTTCATTACCTCGCAAAAAAATTGTGATCTGCAGCGCCCTCTCTACCAAAACTAAACTACCCCTTTACCTGCGATGGTCCAACGATATAGGGGACATTCCTTGTTGACACCCCTTCCTGGTGGAACACAAGCTTAGTTCGGTGGGTAGCCAATGACATTGGACCGGGTATGGCCTCGAGAGCCTCTGTGCCAATTTTGGTTGAACATCTCACGGCCAACTTTGAGAAATGACCCATAACGATGACTCGTTGGACATACGCTTTGGAGAAGGAAAGGGGCCAATCATCAAAGGTCCTGCCTTTCAAAGCTCAAAACAAAAGAATTCATTAATTAATGCAAATTCATGCTACCATGTATTGTACATTGGTAGTTTGGAAACATAATGTAATGATTATTTTTAGTCTGAAATGATTCATTAGGCGCAAAACACAGGAAAAATAATAATGTTGGATCTAAAAAAAAAAATATTCCAACATTATGACCAACAGTGTAGTATAGTGCAGTAGCTTGTGTGTAATACCTAGATGCATTATATAGATACATTGCAGTGTAATATCGCCCGTATGGTATACTATGGGGTAATTGTCCTGGGATAATTGTGTTGGGGGTGGGATCGTGATTGGGATAATTGTCGTGGTGGGTATTGTCATGGGGGTATTTGTCTTGGGGGTAATTGTCCGGGTGGTAGTTGTCCGCAGGGTATTTGACATAGGGAGTAATTGTCCGGGGGGGGGGGGAATCTTCAGGAGGTAAATATCCAGGGGGTAGTAGGCCGGAAACATTCATTTTCGTAACGGCTATATAGCCCATTTATTAGGGTAAAGACTGCATTGAGCAAAAGTACGAGTTTATTTAGAGATTAGAGTAAATAAAACTGTTTCAGCTCCGATCTCTTCAATGAAATTTGGAGGAACTCAGAATCAACTACGGTACAAATACTTCATGTGAGTTTTTTTTTCTTCATTTATTCAGGTATTTCTAACATGGAGAGCTATTTACATTCTTACATTTGACCTAAGCAAAGATCTTCATCATATGGCTGCTCCTGACGATCTTCATAGGATTGGCAAGGTAAGAACATATTTAACAAATTACCGAATTGTATTTTCTCCATAAATCCAGCACTTGTTTGGACAAATATACCAATAATTGTTATCGTACTGTACATGCTGATGATAACAGCAAACATGGAAGTCGATCACGAGGAATCGGGGGAGAGGGATATATCCTCAAATATTTGAGGTGCGAGGGTCACACGTATCCCCCCCCCCCCCTCCCTCCTTCCGCATTATTTGGGGTACAGACATGGGCGTAAATTTGTTCGGAAGCACAATGCATTGGGGGGAGGGGGGGGGGGGGGAGCAATTGTTCACAAACAATGCTCGCCCCTCCAATGCATTGTGTTTTCCGACCAGATTTACGCCAGTGGGTACAGATATATAAAGTAATATTAAAATTATACATTGCTTCCTCTCCTACAGTATGTGAAAGTTGTTCCAATTGTCTCCTTTAAAGAAACTACAGCGTCTAGATGGCCTAATTGTTACAATTAGGCTCTCTATAAGTAACTGTTTCTCAAGAAAATGAACTTGGCAGTCATTTCCAATGAAATCAATACATTTTGGGGTAATTAGTCAATATCTTATTTTCCTGGGAGAGCCCCTTTTATATCGCCAAAATGTGATGTCATCTAAAGAACGGACTAAATTCTTTAGATGACGTAAGCCAATGAATTGTCAATCACATGTCGATCACGCTGCCGATTCCGGACCCTAAATGTGGGTGAGGCGTAAACTGCCTGCTAAGTGAGATTTGCAATGAGAAAATTAGTCGAACATCACTACTGTGTTTATTTTCATGGAGTTTTTTCGGCAGACCTATTTTACAAGTCATCAACTATGGAATAAGTGCCAAAGTACGTTGTATTCTTCAGCTCCTTTAAACCACATATTAAGAGTGTTTAACTGCCTAGATGCAAATCTTCCGGTGGCTTCGGACTCTGGACCCCCATTAAGGCCATCTGACCGAGTTCCCTGTACAAACTAATTCAGTATTCCTCGCTATGCCCCACTACTATCTTGGTGAAAGTGCGTTGCACTGTGTACTATCAAAGACGCTTAATGGAAAGACCAACCACTGGACAATTTTCTTGTACAAAGTGAATGGGCAGCGCGCGATGTCCTCAGTTAATGCGCGCAATTACAGTCCTGACGTCACAATGCAAATTGCACAGGGGGTTCCCCACATATTTATTGTTGCAGTTGTTGTTGTTGCTGCTGGCTTAATGTGAATGACTCGGCTATTTTTAGCCTAGCAACAACACTATTTTCGGAAATAGATCAGCTGACTAAGCGCACCGATTTTATAATGCGCACACATACGCAGTTATCATTGGTCAATTATTCCACAAAGCAGTATCATGTTGGGAAGAACAAAGTCGATTGGAGACAGTGTGCGTGATAATATGCAAATATCCAAATATGCCATTGCCTGTTTATTGAGCACGTTCGAGATCTGTGAATTTAACAATTCTTTATTTTTAAAATGTGAGTGAAAATCTCTAAAAGCTATCGACTATAATTTTTAAATATTTTTACCTATACAAAGACAATAGTGAATTAGAAAAGCAATGTGTCCCCCAGGTGTACCCACCCAGCTTGGAGATAAGCTGATGTTCAATCGTCATACTAGCCTGAATTTGCCAAGTTTAAGTAAGTACGTTCTGATCCTTACTTTTGTTTAAATTCATACTAACAAAGGGAACATTTGTTCCAAAAAACCTATCGACTATAATTTTTAAATGTTTTTTCATTAATTTAAATGAACAAGATTCAGTACTGTAGCCAAACCTCTGGGTGTACCCAACTTTCTCTTAAGCTCGATTTGAATCTTCATTCTGTTTGAAGGGACATCGCTGCGCGGCCGCTAGTGATCTGTCTTGTAATTCTTCAGTCTTTGGTGCTATCTTCAATTGTTCGCGCGCAAGTACGCGTGCGCGCATTAGTGCGCAGAAAGGTAGCGCGCTGGTGTGCAACGTATACGCGCGACTACGCTTAATAGACAATTGTATAAGCGTCTTTGACTTTTAATCATTAGCTTGTTCATGTGAAGGATTGACGAAATTCAAATTAAAAACCTGGGCCTGTATTCCATAAACTTGTAAGAACACTTGCTTACAATAAGCAAATTGCTTACGTAAGCTGATGCCATGAGCCTTATTCCATAAACTTTTAAGAAAGTTTGCTAACAGTAAGCAAATTGCCTTAGCATTTTTGCTTACGTAAGAAAACGTACCCAGCCGTATTCTATAAACGATTTTGTCTTGGCTTACAAAATAAGCAAACATTCTTACTTTTGCTGAATTCACAAATGTGGTCGTCGCTCGACTATCGACGACACAACTTTTCCCTTTTGTGCGATGGAATTCCTATGGAGATGGCGTGTTTAAGGATTTGTCGCAGCGCACAAAAAATTGTATGTAAGTGAATGGGGACCGCGGAAAAAATGTCAGACAGTTGTTAGAGGGTGAAAAGAAAACGCTACTAGGTTTGTCGCTAATTACTCCCGCCGATGATGGTAAAAATGACGTATCATCCCCTCAATGGCAATAAGAAATCAACGCCTTTTGTCTTTGGTATAGCGCGGAGCCCCCATACCGCATATTGCATACCGCATGGTCTTCTGTATGTAATGTATACACGGTTTCGCCTGCAGTTAAATCGAACTTTGTCAAGTATCGTTTCATTTTGGAACCAATAAATGCTCAATCAGTAAACTTCAAAGTAATCTTTGTTTCAAAACTTTACATCAACATCTAAGTTATAATAATTACATTCTTTCACTTGATTGGTGATGAAAGCAATTTTTTGCGTGTGGGCCGTTTCCGAGTACTGTCATTTATCTCAATTATTTTAACATAATTGAGTCAACTCGTTTGTGAAGGGAAATGAAATGAAATTAATCGAACAGCTGGTATCACTGCAAACACTATTGTACTTCAATCCACTTAGTATTCTCATACCAATGTTTGTTTGTTCTATTTTATTTGTCAGACGAGCAGTGTGTCTAACAACGATCTCACTAACCTTGACTTCATACATGAATGGATTTCTCTGATCGTTGCATATGCAAGGCCACCTACAGATGCCAACGACGAAGCCTCTACATTCCCTTCCCCACCGATTATAATCGTTGGTACACATAAGGACAGCATTTCTGGACCAGAACAAGAAAAAAATGAAAAGGTGACTCGCACATTTCCAGGAACGATGTTTAAATACAATATTATGACGCCGTTTATAGTTTCAAGAACCTACATCATACAAACACTAATTGTAAAGATTCAGCGAAAGATACAAATGATTGTACTCATGATTGTATATGTTTCTACTAGAACAACACAGGATAATTTATTGAATTAATAAACAAAAATAGTTATGTTGTTAAATGTGTAGTTTGAAAGGCATGGGATAATCCCCCTATTCATGTCCGTGATATATTTGTTAAAGAAATTTGGGTAAAACATATCAATTTAATTCATATTAGATTGACCTTGCCTTTACAACGATCCGAGACAGTCTGAAAAGTAAGCCTTACTGTGATCACGTGATACCAGAGTACATCGCTGTGGAAAACTCTCTTGGCAATAACGACAGAGAGGTGAGATTTTTCAGAACAAAATTACAAACTATAATCATTATAATTTGAATATTGCACTGCTTGCCGGTGCCGAGGAATGTTTTTGAGAGTGGGAGCGGACATCTATTTTTGAAAATGGACCGGGAGAGGACAGTGGTCTTTTCCCTTTTTTTTTTAGAGAGAGAGAGGAAGGGGGGGGGGGGGGGAGGGTTGCATACATGTGGTGGCTGAAAGAAACGAGGGAATATAATACGAGCTTTTTGCTGACTCATTAGAATATGTATGCACAAAGCTTAAACTAACCTCACTGTTGTTCAAGTTTAATCATACATATCTTAATAATGCAGTTGACATATTAGAGCAAAGTCGCTTATTTCACACTTTATTTAGTAATAAGAAATCTGGAAGGCATTATAATAACACTACAGAGTGAGTCAGAAAAAAATTCCCATCTTTTAAAAGTTGTCTTGTTTGCCGTATGAACATTTAATCATGGGTTTTATGATATATCTTGGTAAAGTTATCCTCCCAGCATATTTCGGTACCCGTTTCATTTTAATCTCTGCACGCATGACTGAACATCAGACAATCTTTACAAGACTGCATAATCACACTTGCGCCAAGTGGCTGGGTGAGGAATAAAACAAATTGTGAAAGAATGTATAACTTTTACTGCCGGGACACCGAATATAAGCCTTGTGGCATTACCCTTGCAAAACTTATGTTACACTCTAAGTTCTTGCATACTCGGTGACCAAACATTATCTCTGTTGCGGGGTGAACTGAGGACAAATCATAATTCCAGTACTTGTCCTATTCAAACAGAGCTCAACGTAATTAACTGCTGTCAAATCAGGCAGCCCTTTGGTGGCAAGTACAACAGGATCACAGATATCCATTGTAAATTGCCATTGTAAACCAACAAAATACATAAATGAGATAGATTTGTATACCTACGTATTGAGATATCAAATTAAAACATTCAGCGATCTTGTTAAAAATGAATGCTTAATCAGACAGGGGAAAATTTTAACACTGCATTATGAAACATTTGTTACTGTGCGCGTGTGTATGTAGGTGTGTGTGTGTGGGTGTGTGCGTGTTTGTGTGTTTCTCTCTGTCTGACTGTCTTTGGTCAAAACACTGTTTATTCCTCATCCATCCACTTAGCGCAAGTGAGTTTTTGCAGTCTTGTAAAGATTGTCTTGTGTTCAGTCATGCCTGCAGAGATTCAAATGTGAAGGATACCGAAATATGCGTGGAGGATAGCTCTACCAAGACATATCATAAAACCCATGTTTAAATGTTCATACTTCAAACAAGACAACTTTTAAAAGATGGGAAATTTTTTCTGACTCACTCTGTATATATAAATATGAGTTTGTTTGATTCAGTCAAGGTTACAAGATCGCTTTTGTTTTATCTTAATCTCATCTACCTAATTACTTCAAAACTGCTCTTATTGCGATGATATACATGAATTTTCGTATACATTTCGTTCTCATCTCGTCCCCTTTAGATACAAACTCTGAAAGACAAAATCGTCGAGGTTGCTCTAGACGCAGCTTACATGGGGGAAGACATACCCCTGCGCTGGATGAAATTCGTTCAGGATGAAATCAAGACTGGAGCTAAACACCCAATTCAGAATTTAGAGCACGTATGTTAATTTATGTTTACAACACGTGATTTGGATGTCGTTGTCAAACATCATCTATCAGATATTGCTTTAAACATTAAATGAATTGGTAGACAGTACTCGATTCCGTATTCTAACGTCAGACCTGTTTGTGTATAATTCGCACCTGAAGCTGGTGAAAGAAAAGTATCGTTATTAATTTTCGGGAACTATGTTCTCGGAAATGTATACCAAATTCAATAATGGGTCTAAGTATAATTCTGTAATAATTATTTATTTATTTATTTACCAATAATTTAAATCTCATCTTGCAATATTGCGTGTGTTTAACTTGTTAATATATCAAATATTATTGGAAGCACGGTGGTCTTGGAAGCCTATATTCTTCAAATAATAGAAACATTTTCCCGATCAAAAGCAAAGCACCTACGAATGTAAAGCGGGTTCTTTTTTACCCTCTTTATTGATATTATATTCAAGATCAAATCCACTGCTGCTAAACTTGGAATTAAGAGTGATTTGGTGACTATGCTGACGTTCTACCACGATCTCGGGGAGATTATCTATTTTGGTGACGTCAGTGATGATCTCACTGACCTAGTCGTTTTAGATCCTCGGTGGCTCGTCGACGTTTTCAAGGAGGTCATTACCATCTTTGAACCAGAAGATACGGTTAGTAAATCATGAATGTGACAGTTGTTTCAATATATATATACTCTTCCCCAAATAGGCAACACGGTCCCCAAATGTGTATTAATTGAATACACATTACACAATTTAAATTATGTATTTATTGGCTCCACGACATTATACAAGTAGCGATAACGTCTTCAAGGCCAATTTGTCACATGAGTTTCATGAAATTGTATTATAACCCACATATATTGGCTTGGACAGTATATACTTTAAAATAAAACATTTTGACCACAGCAAGAAGTTGTTAGAGATGTGTTTGTTACGTTCGTAGTTAAAATTTCATGTATTATCTCTATCTACATGTATCTCTGGTTTTTTTTTTCTTCCACAGAACCATATGGTGGGTATCGCCTGGAACAATATAAAGGAAAATGGAATATTGGAAGAAAGCTTCATCAGACATGTCTGGAGAAGATTTTCAGCCGAGACTCAAAACCGGCTAATTGAGCTCATGATGAAGCTGGATTTGATTTGCTTCGACTCGGAAGTTTCATATCCTTGCAAACGATTCTACGTGCTTTCGCTACTGAATCCAAAGAACAAGGCGGAACAAACAATGCTGACTGATTCTTTCACGTTCTACATCAGTTTAGAAAAGGTGTTCCCAGGTAACATTTGCTTGCTATATTATTGTATAAGGCATTATACACTCAACCAAAAAAGTAAGTCCCCCCTAGCATTTTGTCATACATGTATTCTGAAAAAGTGTTTTACCAATCTTGATCATTCAAATGGATATGGAATTTTCTAACTCAAAACATACATGGTATGTATTTGCCGATTGATGGCATTGGTCGTGTGAAATCATGCATTTTATGACAAAACGTGTGAACAAAATCTTGCACTTTTGTGATTTGTGTCACCTTCTACACGAATAACAGGAGAGTCACGCATATTTCTGAACTTTCAAGCACCATATTTAATGTCACTCTATGTCTAACTTTTAATAAGCATCACAATGAATGAAGTGTTTAATAATTGAAGGCCTATTGTTTCAGAAAAATGCATGCTTGTCGAAAATGGTTCCACTAAGAAAAATGCAGTAGTAGTACCGAATTACATACCATATTTGTGAATTAGGCCAACTCCAATAAAGATTAAACAGGACATGACCTCGGCCACTCTAATCCCAACAATTTCATTTTGAAAGGCCTATTGTTTCAGAAAAATGCATGCCTTTGAAAAAATGGTTCCACTAAGAAGAATGCAACAGCAGTAGTCAATCACGTAACAGATTTGTGTGTCGGGTCATCTTCAATAAAGATGCTTACTCATATACAAAATGTACCCAATATGCCATATAAAACTATAAGTGCAACTTTTTGTTTCCACTTTGTATCAGAAAATAATTTGTTGATGATGAAAACGTCATTCTATGCAAACCATTTACCATGCACATTGTGCGTAAAACAAATTGGGCATCCATTACCGTTTGCAAGATCAAAATCGGTGAAATACTTCTTGAGATATATTTAAAAATGCTCGGAGGGCGACTTACTTTTGTGGTTGAGTGTATTTCGTGCATAAGATATTCGATAACCTGCAGTTTTATGAAGTACTACCAAGACTGATAAGAATATGACGGTCTATCAATAGACTTTCATTCTAGATGAATATATATCTAATAGCACTGTTTTTCAGTAGATCACTCCATTTTCAAATATGTTAATTACTGTATTTGATTGTAGTTTCCATTGTACTAAGCTACTTTAATATTACACAAACCTCTAGTCGATTTGTACAATGTTATGAATAAGAAATTGTGTTGGAAATTAAAATAAACTTAATTTTAACTTGTTATATATATCTACAAGTATCGGTTACAAATAATTTTTTCACATTTCCCTCTGCAGTTGGTATTTTCCACCGTCTCATGTGTCGCATGGCTCGCAGGTTTGGTCCTAAAGTAAAGCTCTACCACCATGGAATCGTCCTGCAAGAAAGAAACAACGACGTACTCATCCAGATGATGTCTTTTCCAGAGACATTTATTAAGGTATTACATTATTTTAATCATGTAAAAGAACGAAATTCTTATAATGGTGTACGTTTGTCTTCAAACAACAGATATGTTCAGGGCTATATTTGTCATTTTAACAATTGCAATCGGTGAACGAATAAAAAATATCGCCGAATTTTAAATATTTAAGAACACAATTCAATTATGTCAATATCATTGTTTTATTCGATATTTGAGAACGTGTTGCTGGGTAGTTGTAAAGTACTTCACGAAAAACAACATACGTAATAATAGTTCAATTCCATGAAACAGGTGACGTTTCGCAACCAAGTAATAACTGGTGAAAGTGGGGACGATGACGCTTGTAAAGAGAAGATTCCGGACCATACAACGGTCAAGCCCACAGCCAGTGAACATGGATACCATGGCGCCAGTGAAGAGAAGAGTCGGGATCATACAACAGTCAAGTCCACTGCCAGTGAAAGTGGGGACCATGACAACTGTAACGAGAAGAGTCCGGATCATACCGCAGTCATATCCACAGCAAGTGACAGTGGAGACCATGGCGCTAGTGAAGAGAAGAGTCCGGATCATACAACAGTCAAGAGGGTATGTCCCGTGTTACTTCGAACAATTTCAAATGGATTGTACAGTTTTTTTTCAGAGGGCGTTCAACAAATAATTAATTTGAGAGGTATTGGAAAACGTAATGTATCATTTAGAAGAGCATGTAATTTTACAGACAAAACAAACCGTCCAGACTCAGTCCGCACCAGAAGAGAGAAGCTATGGATGAGACGCTTAGGTACCATACAACAACATGGACTCAACGTCCAAGAAGGATTTGATTAAACTTATTTAATTTCCACTCTTTATCTTCCTCAACAGATTCCGTTCACCCTCATGTTTCATTCCCTCCCTTACAGCACTATTTAGCTATTTACATTTAGCTATTTACATTTCTCTCCACAGATTCCGAATACATAACTTTATTACATTCCCCATGCCGTGTTGGTCTGTTACCATACTGTATCTATTATTCTGTTTTTACATCATGTCATTCTTATCCCTTTTGGTTCTTTTTTCCCTCCATTTTTTCAAATCGGTTAATTTTATTCTCCCACATCATATCTTTCTACCCAGCGGTTTTCCCTTATACTCTATATATCGCCATTCTGACTTGTACATCATTTCTCCAGATGCACACTTCTTCTTGTTGTCATGCACTTGTGTATATTGAGTATATACCATATTGAGTATAGTCAGTTGTCATTTGTTTCGCCTGAAGAAGAATCTGCCAGATTCGATAGTAGTGGACAAGCAGTTTTCAGCAGTTTTTTACATTTAAAACAGATTTCATGTTATCAAAATCGGTTCAGAAAAAGCTGAAATATCAACATATTATATCCGTCTGGAATAAATGTGGGACCAACATGTATTCACCAATTCATGAGAAAACAATTATGTAATGCCTACACTTTTTGGAAAATATACCAAAAGGGGTGTAATGATCTCTCCATTGAATCTTTAATTCAAGAAATCATCACATTCACAATTGTGAACAACAAATAGTTAAAACCATAACCCTAACCCTAACCCTCTCGTGACTTAACGACTGCTTTGTGCAGGATAACTTCATAATACTTGGCCGTTTGTAAGTTTTGCTACCATTCGGGCATAGTGGAATCATAACTAATGGTGTAAGTTTTGGTTACTAACGTTCAGTTTTTCAAAAACTATACTATCCCTTTAATGTACACTTAAAACAAATTATAATTTCAAACAATCTTAATATAGACATTACAATTCAATAAATCGTGTATATATATAAATATATATGAATCAAAATCATACTGTTCTCATGATCAACCTGTCTGACCAATATCCATTCAAACGCTATAGAGTACAGAAGCTATGACATCATAAGAGTCTATTTTTCGAATTTTCATTTCAATTTGCACTTCATTTGTCGGAAAGCATACAACATTGTGTCTAAATACCAAAAATCAATTGAATATGTTATGTATTGGTTGAGATATGCCCATCCGAATGAATTTGTTGTCAATATAAACTCAGTGTTATAGTGCTCTGGTGTCATAACTCTATGAACCAGAGCATAATAACACTAATTGCCTATTTGAATTAAAAATTCATCCGGATGGGCATATCTCAGCCAATACTTAACATATTCAATTGATTTTCGGTATTTGGACATTATTTTGTATCCTCTTTCGGAAAATGAAGTGCAAATTTGAGAATTCTAAAAAAAAAAAAATAAAAAAAAATTTGATTAATAAAGAAAATGTAAAAGTGATAATTATAACAATTAATCACATTCAATGATCATGGAATCAATGTTGTAAACATTTCACATGTCAATCCGATGTGTATAAAGTCCTAATTGTGTCACCAATTTCATTGTTTCAAGATTATTCAAAAGGTCTGCACAGAATTAAATGACCTTTGCAGTGGCTGGATGGGGGACACGTACCAAGGAAAAGTTATCTTTGACTGCCCTCGTCCAGACTGCCCGTCGAGATCCATCTGGCCATGCACCGAGCATGGAAGCACTACAAGGGACCTGAGAAGTCTCTATGGTAAACTATTAAACAGGGTAACACTTGTATCTTTAATTAACGGGTGTTTTTTTTTTTTTCATTGATTATAATTAAATTACATATATTGAAAAGTCATCTTGTGTTAGTACCGATTTATAATAACGCAAACAACTGAATCGGTTCAATTTATGTTCTTTGTCAAGTTACTAGTGGTAATATGCTCGCATTGTATAGAGTAAAGGGGGAGCCAAACGCTGGCATGTTCGCTTACCATGCTTACTGTTACTGATTTGTGCACAATGCCTGTTACTTCTAGTCGTATGCTCTCTTAGCTTTAATGGAAATAATAATGGAAATAACAAATGTTTTGTTTTACTATTTCAATCTGTTTTGACTAAACACTACATGCTGCAATGTGTTCCAACTGTAATACATGAAAGGTCAACTGTCCTTGCTCTAGTAAACAAGGGCTACGTAACCACTGACATAGCAGCATGATCAACCGCGGATATATAACCACTTTTGTAAGTGCACTCTTAGATGACTTTTCATGTGCTACCGTTGGAAAACATGACAGTGGTTGATAGTGGTTTAAAACACAATTAATATTATTTTGTATCATTAGTGATACCCAAGAGAATGTATACTGCTATACGTTACAGAAAGCACCCTAAATTCGGGCATCTTTTGGAGCTAAACCGTGTCATATTCGGGCAAATCGGTGTCATATTCGGAAGAAAGTCATATTCGGGAGAAAGTCATATTATTCGGGCAAACATAATTATGTTGAACGTGCTATACAACTATGTCCATACATCATTTCTGACTCTCACTTACACAGACTACGAATATGAAACCAAAATTGTCGATGATTCTGGAGATGAACTTCATGTGGATGCGTTTGGTTTCAAGTTATCCATACCACCTGGTGCGATAGCTGCAGGAAAGAGGCAAAATGTTTCCCTCAGGGTTTTAACTGATTTTCCAGAAGATGTCCACTTGGACAATGACGAGATGGTTGCAAGCTTTGGATTCCAAGTTACCCATACCGGAGACGATTTCAAGAAGCCACTCACATTAACGATGCCTCATTGTGCAATTATACCAGATTTGTCCAACGTAAATGTAGTGCTTTACCAAAGACGTGACGATGGTAGGTTGCTTGTCACTTCATTATAAACCTTCAATTTTTAAAAGAAAAAACATTCTCTCAGTAGGGTTCAAATATGCAGTGAGGATTTATCTCATTCTTCTTATCCTGGTAAAAGAATTTGTTATTTTTGACGTGGAATTCCCCGATTAAAAAGTATGTATCCTTGTTTGCGACATTCCCCATAATATCGGATTTTACTGTTTTTGGTTAGCATAAATGTGTTTAATCTCATACAAAACTATCATATTTTATGTTATTCTTGTGGATTGTTTTAAATGGAGTGTCCGTTTATTGCAAGCCAAATTTAAAAGTTGCGAGGTTATTGTCTCATGTGATAGAAAATGTCATTTAACAGCTTGCCTTTTTCGTGAAGTTATAGACCTACAAGCAGTGGCGTAATGAGCAAAAAACTTTTGGGGGCCTAAATCAAATCCGCATCACCACTGGATATTGCGAGGGAGAAAAGCGACAAAATGCGAAGGAGCGAAGCGACTGAGCGGGGGGGGGGGGGGGGGGGGGGGTGGTGTGGGAGGGGGTGTCCGCCCTCGCAAGGTAGGGAGCTTTTGCATTTTTGGACTTGAAACTGTGCCATCTGGTGCATACCTATAAAGGAAATTCTGACTTAATGTGCGTTAGTGCGTCAACATCGTCATGATTCTTCCAACCAGACGAGGTTATTATTGAATCATAAAGAAGAAAAAAATGCACCCGCAAAATGATATTCGCAAAGTGACATTTCAGTTCAAAAAGTGCATCAAAAGCATTATTTTCTGACAAATTCCAGACGTATTCAAGACCGATTCCCGAGGGAGCGAAACAATAACTGAGAGTGGGAAGGGTGGTTGGAGGGTGTGATAAAATCAGTGATTTTAGGTGGGTGCACGGTAAAGATGCTTTTGCAATGTTTTACTTGAAATTATGCAATCTGGTGCATACTTGGAAAGGAAATTTGACTTGACATGAAGTAAAATCTGATTTTTTTTGGTCTAAAGAAATCCTATTGTTTCAATCACTGTTATCCCATAAGATAAAAAGCCATGAATGAAATTTATTTTGTTGGGGGGGGGGGGGGCAAGCGCCCCAAGCCCCCCCCCCCCCCCCCACCCTCCCCCACCACCAGTACGCCATTGCCTACAAATGAATTATGCGTCGCAGCGACGTACATAGGCATTACAGGTGTTCACCAGTGCGAAATTTCGTACACGATTGCTGCCGTCGCAATGCGGGGAACACCCGCTGCTGTGTTTCCGCCCCCTATGTGACCCACGCACATATTGTGATCAACCAACGTTTTAAGCGAATACTAAACAAAATAACTAAGACTCGCTAAAACTGGCTACATGTAATTGTTAATTATTCTATTTTAAGACCTTTTTCGTGGCTTACCTTCACAAACATCGGCTTTAAAATACCTCTACAAGAATAAGTACAATATGTTTGTAATATTATGCTAAATCAGTTAAACGCACTTATTGGCCGATATATAGTCCGATGAAAGGATAATTTCTACACATTCGTTTTTCATTCGTAGAATCCAAATTACAGGATTGTTTGATCTTAAATTGTATGTGTATGTTACATTCATCCTCATCTGTATCCTGGAAACTTTTCAGACGATAAGAGTAAAAGGCGGACACTCCCTTTAATGCATTCACTTGTGTGTATACCTAAAATGTATTAACTAAATGGCGGGTATCATAATCATTACATGGATTATTTAAAACTTTAGCGTAGTAGATGTGGTCTGACTTCATGCATTTTTATTATTTTTTTTGGGGGGGGGGGGGGGGGGGAAGACTAAACAATGCACTTGGTATATCAATATTTCCTAAAAAATATATTCAGTATTTTGAGAAATCTTGCCAAACTAATAAGTTTTATTCTAACCTTCTTATATCAGGAACAGACTACATACCCATCACATTAGGTGCAGGCAGTTATCTTGTTACAAAGGAAGGAATAGAGCTTTCTCTGGAAAGCTTCTCTTTGAATTTTGTGATCCTGTGGATGAAAGATCTTCTGGGATGGAGCAAACGGTATGCCTGCGCACCATTTCTTCCAAAGTGTATGCCAGCCAAGAATAGGCTAATACTCCGCATCAGGATTTTCAAGAATATCATCGGTTGTCGAATGGTAAACATTATTATATACATAGATTATGTTATAACATAAAGCATGTTTAACGTAATGTCTAATTAAAGCAAATGTATATTATTTGTTTGACAAATATATAAAATATGTTTCATGAAAAAAATATTTTGCTAGGTGAGATATAATGTGCCTTGTTCACCCTGCACAACATGGTCATTAATGTACCAAATTCGATGCCTTTTCAAGATCAAAGTTGTTTTTGTTCTTTTTTACGATGGTGTATAATGTAATAATAATTGTCTTGTCCTTTAGGATGTCTATGCACAGGAGGAAGGACTCAACTATAAGGCAGCTTGTCCGGATAATGAGGTTCACGTTGACGTCGGCAAAGGGAATATGAAGATTATGTGCAAGCCAGAAGGTCTCAACGAGCAGACTAAGGTGAGACACTTTTAGACAAGAATACAAAATAAGAGAGGAAATATTAATGTTGCATATGTATACATGATACTTGCCGTAGTGCCCCGCCTTTGTCCAGGAGGAAAGCCCAAGAAAACGTTCGAATTAGAGTAATTTAGAAGAAACTCTCAAAATGTGTTCTTAAAAGTTGAACAAGTTAAACTCATGCATGTGTTTAATTGAGCGCTGGTACAACCATCACATATTGGGATCCATAAAGAGATGTAGCAATAGAGAACTACATTTATACAGATTTCTGTTCACGTCAATTCTGACCACTTCTGTCATGTGCCAACCGAGAGCTAGAGCTATCCAATTATGTGTGATTAACCGAATCGTATGCATAACAGGGGAGAGTGCATGTCCCCTCCCTTCAACAAATTTGTAAATATTATTAGTAGGCTTGTTAAGAGGTCCGTCACTGCATATTGGGGTACGATTTTTTTTCTAAGCACACATTTTCCTTGGAAAAAAGAAGAAATTCATCCAAAGAGACACTCTGTATCTATGCAAATTAGGCTTAATTTCCATAATTTATGCAAAATTATTCATGGAAATGGGATATCTATGACAATGGTGTTTTTATAAAGACGATGGACAGAACATATTCCCATGAATAAAACTGCATCAATTATGACAATTAGGCCTCATTTGCACAGAAGCAGAGTGTCTCTTTGAACCAGTTTTCTTCTTTTGATCCAAGGGATAGATCTCTCAAACATATCAATAAGAAAACACAATTTTCATAGATATTCCATTCCCATGAATACATTTACATAAATTATGGAAATTAGGCCTAATTTGCATTTATAGGCCTACAGAGTGTCTCTTTGGATACATTTTCTTCTTTTGATCTAATGAATATGGTCTCTCTCAAATATCTCAATAAAACCTCCATTTTCAGACAATATCTCATTCCATGAATAAATTTGCATAAATTATGGGAGTTTGCATAAATATAGAGTGTCTCTTTGAATGAATTTTCCTCTTTTGATTCAAGGCATATGTATGCCAAGTTAAACAATCGTACTCCAAATTGCAGTGAACAGCCATTTTTGTGGGTCTTAACAAGCCTACTATAGCTTACATGGATGTAGTGTGGCAAGATCGGTAGAGCGCGCGCTTTCTGATCATGAGATCCCGAGTTCGAACCCTGCCCACTGCCTTTGTCCTTCAGCAAGACAATTTATCCACAGTTGCTGCTCTCTACCCAGGTGTATAAATGGGTACCATGGTCGGGTGTTAATTAGCCTTTGCGCCATCATCAGTGGCAGCACGGCTAGTATGCTCCCCGGGGAGTTGAGAAAGTATGCAATATCATTGTGTGGGTTTGAAATGTACCTGATGACCATGGGTATTAATATTAATATGCGCGGTAGAATATATATACATAGTTTCCGCGCTCTATAAATGATTTATTATTATTATTATTATTATTACATAAGTCTATTAAGGACACATTGATTAAGAATGTTTTCACCTACTTGTGTGTCCATATCGCAGCATCTTACATTTAGCATAACAGGGCTAGAGAGGTTTTTTGGGCTACTAATTCCCCTTGAAATCTTGTTAGCTAAGCGTCCCAGTGCATCCAAAAATTACTTGCGTGTACATTGCGCGATGTGATTTGAAAGTCTTGTTCTATTTTCGTATTATATCTTGTACACTAATGTACAACAATTAGTTTGCGTCATGTTAGAATTTCCTCAAAAGACTAGGGCACATAATTATATTGTATGCTTTGTTGTTTCTTTCCAAAAACGAGCAGTATGTTTATTCAGACTTTCAGCATGGTAAACATGTGAAATATACAGTACATGTATTAGTATTGGTTAGGTTAATTTAGTAATCTATCATATTGAATATTTGCAGGATATTGCGGAAGGTGCGTTGATGAATATCAATAGTGAATACTGGAGTTTCGTACTAGATTTGAAGAAGAACCCTGAAATGATTGTGGAGGTGACCATGAAGCAAGACAGAGCAGAGTCCATGACAGAATTAACATTTCAGACTAATTTCAAAGGTAAGTATCTTAAATGAAAATCACCGGAAATGGTATTTAAATTTCAAAATCGTTTTAAACAGGAAAGTTTCTTGTTTTGCCAATTTTACTTCGAACTCTCTGCCCTGCGGTAGTTTGTAGGATAAGTTACATGAGTAATATCTAAAATATAATAAGTTATATTTACTATATTATTGAATTGTGTATTTTTACTTCGTATGATTTACCAGTTCGTTCCGACATATAATATCACTATGTTAACAGTGTGGTGAGATCGCATGTTTTGTTGTATTGTACTTTCAGTTGATTGTTTCAGAAGAATGTTTGAACTGTTTCATATGTTATATTGTTATTACGTTTTCACATATGCACCTGTAGGGCCTTCCCACAATTTATAGACCTCTTATGTCAGCATGCGGTGGACATCAAGCATGATTTTTAACAAATACAACTACATTATGAGTTATGTGCAGACTCTCACATCGCCTCTATCGTTTTTAGTAACTATAAGTAATGGTATACTTATAATTCGTGTGAAATCTAATTGATCGAATAGGCAACTTCTTTTTGTCAAGAACGGACCAGATAGTTAGTAAGACTTATTTAATTTGACAATTTTGTGAACTCATTTTGTGAACATAATGTGAACATAATGTGAATTGTGTGACATTGAGGGAATCTTTTCAATCATTCAAAGGCTGCACGCATTCATCGATTTCACGTCATTCCTTGCCATGTTTCTTTTCATGTTTGAAGAGACCGCACCCCAAGTACAGCGTCAAGATGAATCACCAGAAACATCGGGTGCTCATGGCCCAAGGTACAGAAGGTAAGAAGTTAATGTTTAGATACGAATTATTGTGGATACATTGGAGCATTATTTTCCTCCTCCTCCTCCTCCTTCTTCTTCTTCTTCTTCTTCTTCTTCTTCTTCTTCTTCTTCTTCTTCTTCTTCTTCTTCTTCTTCTTCTTCTTCTTCTGTATTGTTTATTTTCTTATTCTTCGTCTTCTTCCTTTTTCCCTGCCTTTATCATGTCGTCGTATATTGTTTTGTCACATGAAAATTAAATATCATTAACAAGCAAGTAAGCAGCTTTGAATTATGCTAGAAAAGTATTAACCACTAGGGCTTGATAAATTTTAGCTTTCATCGTTTTTTTTTGTATTGCAGCGAAACAGGTTCATCAACAAGACCCGTCAAAAAGCAAAATCCCGGTGAGTGGGACCAAGATCTATTCAACTTATTTAAATTAAAACTTGAACAGAACTGGCCAGTATGAAACGTTATTTGGATATAACAATAATAATACATAATAATCGTATAACGCTACGGTACCTTGGAACATGAATGAAGACTAACCTAAAAAATGCCAAATTTAAATAAGAAAAAATATGGTGAAGAAGTGAACATTTCGTAAAATATTGTCTAATCAATAATAATAATGGTATTTTATTCAACAAAATTTCACATTCACAGCTACAAGCTGAATTGCAGTGTCATTTGCAACAATATTTACAAACATAGACATAATATTAATGAACTCACGAGGTATAAAGAAAACTCAATATATTATATACAATAATTAGATAAATAAATCATTATATACCTGAAAAGTATCACAAATTAGGCATGAATACTAACGAAAGACGTAAATTATATTATTATTTTGTATATCGATTTATCCCAATTAAGGGATTACAAGAGTCAATAGGCATCATGTATCAATTTATATTTCCTAATGCAAATTTTATATTTTAAGATAACATTAACATTATTATGATTGCTATAACAATTACTGGGCTAGTTAAACATTTGCGAAAATTAAATGATATAGCTGTGGGAGTAAGTAAAAATTAATTTCCAAGGTTGTATACTTACTACATAAAATATGAATCATTAGACGTCATGTAAAGTGATATTTACAAACATCAAAATAACTTGAACGACTAGACACGAGGTATATAAAGGAGATCTGAATATATATAATAATTAGAGAAAGACATAATAATCACAAATGAATAGCAAACGAATTAGCCGCAAATACTAACCAACGACAGTGAGTAATATTGTTGTTTTATATATCGATAAATAAAATGAGTAATAACAAAAGCTCATAATATAATATTAAGGCATCGTGTATTAATTATATTTTCTAATGCAGATTTAATATTTTAAAGTAAAATGTTTAAAATTTAGAATAATTATAGTTAATATAACACTAACTAAGCAAGCTAAAGGTTGATACACAAACTACATAAACTAGCAGCAATTCTTGGAAATTAGTAAGAATTAATTATCCAAAAAGAATGATATGATATATGAATCATAATTTATTGCATTCAATGGCTTAACTAACTTTATTCAATAACATGGATTATGGATATAATGATATTACCCGTAAATTGAGACTCGTACACACAAATGCGAATTCAAATGCATTTAAATAAGAGTATTTTAGTTTGGTTCAATAGCTTATAATAATCAACACTTACTTTTTAAGTCAAAGTATAAAATGTACAATTATAAAGTACTGTATCTCACTGTAGTAATTAGTTTGCCCAAATCAATTATCCAATACAATTCGTATGGGTGATTAAATGCATTTTTACCATCAAAGTATAATTGCCCGTTATTATACACAAATGCCTCACACAAAGAAGGCATCATAATTTAATAGAGTAGTACTGGAATGCTTCGTACAATTTATTTCCACACGCTTAATAAAGATTTCAACTGGCGTAGACAGATTGTGACGTATTAGCTCTTGAATTAGCGTCGAGTTTTTGTCTGACCGAGGGTTTCCAATGTACGGCATTGTGGGCCGCAATATTTATCAAGCTGATTTATTATGAAGTACATACAACCATGTTTAATGCATTTACTATGAATACTATAAATACAACAAATCGTTTAGATTTGATACAAACCAATCAAAATTCACCAGAACAAGGAAGGGACGAATAGAACGAAAGTTGTAAGATTCTTCTAATTGTTATATTACCTCCGCATTCTCTCTTTAACAACATTAATGTCAGATGTCGCATCCCAAGGAGAGAGTGAGAACGAATCGCCAGATGTTACAGATTATGGTGGTACTGGGTAAGATATGTTAAAGTGTCCAGTAGAACTAATGGTTGTGTTTCATGGAATCTCCTTGCTGTATAAACTCATCTGCTAAAACCCGTTTTTTGAAAAGCTCCTAACTTACATCAAAAACGTCAGCGATGAGTATTTATAGTATCGGGCTTCCACGGGTACCATGACTTTTTACCTGGTGTGTAGCTTTGTCCGAGTGATGCGGATGGTTTTTGGGGGACACACTTTATACGCGTCATCATTTTGTTACGTTTTTGGTAAATGTATTATCCCCCAGCCCGTTGCTACAGATATTTAAGAGATAGTTGTGTTGTCAGTTGTAATTAATTGACCACTGTTGTAAATGAGAGTTGTTGTTTTTTACCATTATAGTTATAATACGAAAAGATAGTCACATTTATGTCGACGGACATAAATGCCTACTTCTTTCTAACTTAAATGTCGATAGGTTTACTGCAACTCTTATTTGTTGATGTATTTAAAAAAAAAGGGAATTGCCTCAAAATCAGTTTGTTCAGAAAACGATTTCCAGAGACAAAGTATGTCAATGTTGGCTGCCCCACCCTGTGATATACGCCTGTGGCAGAAGCGAGATTTCATGCCCCTACTCCATGCATGGAAGTTCAATATCGATCGTAGGAGATTCGTCACATGAATAAGTAGTTGTCTTTAAAGGAAACTATTTTAAGACATAAAACGTTTTACTCCGAAAATTGTTTTTGTTTATAATACAATAACAATTTCATTATAGGATCACTCCAGCTTCATTGGACCTGTCCGATTACGACATCATGAGTCTCGCAAGGCAAGTCCCTGAAAGTAATCTTCTTATGCTCAGCGACAAGCTGGGATTCAGCTGGAACGAGACCACCAGCATTCTGACAAAGCACAGACAAGACTACGCCAGGACAGCGACGGAGATTCTCATGGCGTGGAAGGTCAAACACGGGGATGGGCCTGAGCAGAGGGAAATGCTCCAGGATATCCTTAAGGAGGCTGAACTGGGATTACTGGCCAAGATGATCGGGTCAACCGAAGCTCAAATGGCCAGACCTTCACTTCAAGACAAGTCGGCTGGACAACCTCAGTTTGACCGATCAAAACCTAGTACATCAAAATCATCGGCTGATGGCAGGCATTAATGTGCATTAGTGGTGGACTGGCTATATGGTCTCATGGTCATTTACTCTTCGGGCGTACTACCTATCGTTCTTAATTCTGTATCTGTATAGACTCTCAGGTCCGTTTGCTAGTGCTAGTTGATTGACACAAAATATAAACGATACGAATTACATTCATGTTATGTTTAAATGATATATACATCACAAGCAAATTGTATAATGTAGTGTGTGAAAAAACAAAACTGTACAAATTTATCATTGGTATGAAAGTTAATGACAGGGATTTTATAGTCAATTATAATGTTCAACATTAACAATTTACAATTTACAATTCAGATTAATAACACAAATACATTGGATTGATCGACAAATGGAGCTAACAAAAAACAAAGAGCTAATAATACGTTACACAAACAAAAAAATATGCTCCGATGAATTAGTATGACCATTTAAACTTATTTACACAAATGGAAATTATTTCTTTATCACAACTTAAAATAAATCAATCTTAATTGATCATGTTTTCTGTAATAATTGCATTCACTGCAAAGGTAGTATTTTCATCTCATAATTGTTTAATTTGTAACATACATGTGGCCCTGAATATGATATTGTTTTCCAACGTTGGTTTTAATTTTAAAACCTTCATAGGTATGTGCAAATGATTTCGCACGAGCATGATTGTGCCCAAATATAAAAACAAAAATTGGTTAAATCGAATGATAAGCGTGTTCCCCTCCACCCCCTTAAAAAATGGCATGGTTTCGCGCGACTTTGAGATGTTGTCCATCAACCCTAGGGTTTACAACGAAGGGAAATGTGTGATGTCACACTGCAAAATGGAGAATCAATAATATACATTTGCCTCTTTCATTATCTGCTCACTCATATTTGTAATATTACAGGTACAATTGTCACTATTTGTTCCAGTGCCTCAATCTAGTAAAATATAATTGCTATAATTTGTACACGTACCATTCCATATGTCCAAGGAGGTATGACATCATTGGTATGACACATATGTTATTGAAAACGTTAGGTAACATATTAATAATATTACATAGTTATATTGCGCAATATCCACATAATGCTCAAAGCGCTTGAGAAAGGAAAGTAAATAGAAAGGTGAAAGAGACAAGTAGAAAGAAGGGGACAGTAAGATGAAGGGAAGAAAGAAGGTCTAATTAAAAGCTGTATGAAACAAATTAAATTCCAATCTGTTTTTAAACTTGATAAATATTCCACACAATGCAGCTGTAATAATTGAGGACCAACTGCAGCTTGCCTTTCAAGCATATGCTTTCAAGTGGATACAGTTTGAAGGTATTTAACATTATTGCACTGAATTTCTTGTCGGAAATGTTTCTAGGTAACTGGTAATGGTATAACGCCCCTGTAATGTTGTTAACTATACGTAATTAAAATGTAAATATATTCATGCCTTGAACAAATTGTGCGTTCATTAATTCGTGATGAGACTTCGTCTGCTATAACAGTTCTATCTGACCATTGTCGTCTAGAAGGTGTTGTTGTTTAGTCTGAATATTTCATTTCATTTCATTTCAGTTTATTCAACCATAACAAACAGGTAATACAGCAAAATGAAATTACAAATTATAGATCAAACATACAATATTTTATGGTTCGGACTATTAAAAAAGCAAAGCTTGTAAGTAAATAGCCCAGTAATATACATTTCAAAAGTTAAAATACACAATTAGAAGTATAAAACACGACAAGCACACAAAGGTACTTTCACTCACAGTCACACACATACACACAAGTGGAATATTTGCAAGGAACTATGTTTATAATACATGTATAAACAATATAAGTACATGATAACGTAATACAAATAACAATACAAATACTTTCAATGTGCATAACAAAATTCATACAAAATACTTTCATAAATGTGGCATGTAATCCAAAAGGTACTCACGACAGAGTTTTTTTTAAATTTGGTAATTGTAGTACTTAATTTTATAGGTCTTTGAGCATATTCCATTCCTTAACACCAATATAACTCTCAGAGTTTAAAGAGGAGGTTAATCGAACTTTTGGTTGATGACAATGATGGCGTTGTCTTGTACAATACGAATGAAAATTTGAGGTAACAAAAAACATATTGCAATATTTAGCTGGTAATAATCTAAGCTGTACACTGTACATAAATATCAATGTATTAAAATCATTTAATTCATAAACGGGTAAAATGTGCAACTGTCTAAAGAGAGGGGGGACAATACCATGTTGATTTAGAAATAATTCTTACTGCTTTTTTCTGGAGAATATATAATTTAGTGATTTGAGTTTTATATGTATTAACATGTGGCATAACAATACTATTATATAACATATAAAACATTGCAAGGCAATGTGAATTTAAGTTTTATAAGTACACCAACACTTCTAGCAAGAGATTTACAGACTAAAGAAATATGACAATTCCAATCAAAATTTTCATGAATTATAACACCAATGATCTGGATATTATCACATTATCAATATATAATTCTGGTAAGTGTGTGGGTAATCTCCTATTCCTTGTTCTAAAGATAATATAATTGGTTTTTGTAAGATTCAAAGCAAGTTTATTGACCTTGAACCATAATGATACATTTTTAATTTCCTTGTTCACGGATGTCAATAGAGTATGTCAATTACTGTTACTCATAAGAGCTGCAGTGTCATCAGCAAACAAGGAAAATCTTAAAATATTTGAACAATTAGCAATATCGTTTATATAAATAAGGAACAGAAGAGGACCCAGAACAGATCCTTGAGGGACACCACAGGTATTGTATTGTATTGATGATTTTACCAGAATTACCAGAATTGTATTGATGAGTTTACCAGAATCTCCGATGCATTGGGATTAAAATTTGTACATTTTTCATTTTGTTAAACTATTAAACAGTCTCCAGCGTTGTTAATTTTTCATATTATGCACTTGTTAACATATTTTGTACTTACGGTAAGTATTAATTAATTACATTTTGTATGGGACAACTAATCTCAGGAATCACTTGCATATCAAGTGTTTAAGTGCAATACTGCTGTAAATAGTTCATTGACTGTCGGTACGAACTTCTGAATATATTGTTTGTTTGTTTGTCTATTATAACGTAATAAAATGGAATTCCATAGTACATATTTGTATGAGTTACACTATCACTACAATATCCGGCAACAAACATGGATATGTCTTTATTTGTAATTGTATTTATATAGACAACATAATGTGTATTATTTCCATGTTTTGTTCCTTTAAGTTTGTGCATTGAAAAGTCTCAAAAGCTGTACTGTAATTAATACATGGGATAGAAATGTCCATTATTTTGTCCAACGTGTAGAACTATGACGTTTGGCAATATTTAGAAAATTATACCTTTTGTTTGCATCGATAAATGTGAAGAAAAAAAACGTCGTTCTTGACTGGTGCATCACAGTAAAACTTCTTATCATTTTCGACCACGCCCAACTTTTACATAATTTCTTATCTGTATTGGAAGCATGACAGTTGTAATAGTTTATTTTTTTTAATTGCATAATTCTAGCGCCAACTAAACCGAACTGTATACACCACAGAATAAGAACAATGGTGTTTTGTAGTATATAGGCAGGCGGTCTGTATATACACAAACGTTCATTTCGATGTCATAGTGATTCGTATAAAGATGCTGAGCAGAAGTGGTGCTGGTACCTAATCTGTTTTGACTTAAATAAATGCACGCGTTTCATTTTAATAATGCCATTCTATTATACAATTGTCAAATCATGTCTATTCTGTATATATATGCCAACATGGTTTATACTACGTATGTATCAACGATTTTGCTTATACATTTTGTTTTTCATTTGATGCGGATTGCCGTTGTAGAAAAGAAAATCAGAACAATTGTATAAACAACAAGATATCCCAAGTCATTGTAATTAAAATAATGTATTCTTTCTTGGCTTAAATTATATTGCACACATGCAAATATTTAACACGTTTCCATAGGCATGGCCTTCTTGTCTCGCGATGATTATGTTTGATTGAGTTTGTTTGTGTCAACAATTATAATGAAGGGACGACCGATTTACCATCTGGTTTTACCATAATAATGCTACTAATTATAAGTGATTACAACTGTGTTTGTTTTCCTTTTAATCAATTTGGATTTTTTATGTGTGATATCTTACAGGCGGATATAAATTAATCTGGAATATTGTGCGATAGAGCAAAGTAAAATAGTAATTTATAATTGAATCAACCATTATACAAATTACAGTAAACATAATTTATATACAATGTAGCTTATTGGGCATACTTACAGCTTCATTGTTGCTCATAGTGGCCTATATTCAATTACTTTTTTTAATGTGTAGTATTTTTTACATAACTCAAAGAGTTCGTTGTAATATACAAATTTGATAGTATTATTGTCCATAAGTAGTAGTACATTTTTCATATGTGTGTATAGAATTAAAAAAAAATTGACCATGATGATTGTATTTGCTTGTACTGGCATGTTTGGCATGATATGCTTTTTGATACAATTTCTCTCTCGGTTAGTAGCATTTTCCTTCGAAAATACTGCTTCAGGATGATTGCATGTTCTCTTCGCTGTTTTCCCGAAATATTCGGGACCAGTCTTTGACAGATGAAAGGTACGATTGAGATATGTTCAGGTCCCATCCGGAATGGGTTTAACTTTAATTATGAACATATGAAGAACTCTGTTCCAAAAGGCGCTAAATCTACTTTCTATACAAAATTTAGTCAACGATATATCTACATTTAAAGGCTACGCAGCTATCTAGGAATCCATATTTTACGACAAATTACTCACTCGAAATCAAAATATAGAAAGTTAAATTTTCAAATTCCCATAGGCACGTGTACAAAGTTGGGCAAAGAAACCCGCTTTCCTCGAAGTTGAAAAAGTGGATATAGCGCCTTCTGAAAAAAAATCTTCATATGTTCTCTGTCGATATAATATAGTCAAGTTGAGAGACATATAAATCTCAATCAATCAATGTAAAGATAAACAACATAAATTGTTCTCAGCCCAATAATTTCAAATTATATTTAGTTGTGCATACATGTATATAGCATAATATAGCCTACATACATTGGATCTGCGTTCTGTATTAAAGTACATAACTTTCTGTATTATCCATAGATAATAGCAAAATGTATTACCTTCAGGCTTCCACGAGCGTTTGTCATAATTATGTCGAAATGATCAATTGTCCACCAAACATGATACACTCAACTGTGTTCTGTATCATACAGGCATGTTTTCTGTATAGACAAGTTCAATTCGATAACAAACCAATTCGTATAAAGGTACTATGCATAATTAGTGCTGGTCACTAAAGCAGTCTTGACTCCATCTAATTAATGTTTCATATTTCAATAATGCAATGTTATTATGTTATTGTCAAACCGTGCCTTTTGCTCTTGTTTTGTTTTCTACTGCAAATACCGCAAGGATCAACGATTTTGGTCGAACACTTAACCTTGTTTTTTTTTTTTGTTTTTTTACACATTCGCCTTATGTAAATGTGTTTTCGTTTGAGAACATTATATAGACAAGAGTAAATAGTAAGCGGTATTATGATTTATTTCATGGCATAACATATACTAGACAAATGTTATCACATTTCCATAGCCTTCATGTCTCGTGATGATTATCATTTGTTTAGTTTATTATTGCAGTTGTGTTGTGTCATTGAATTAAAATGAAGTAACAAACTACCATATGGTTGTACCATTATAATGCTACTAGTAAGTGCTTGATCCTGTATGTTTAAGTTTTTGTAATCGTTTTTTTTATTTGATTATGTGTGATTCATTTTAATCGCGTATAAATACATCTAGAATATTATGCGATACAAGTGTTATTTGTCATTGCATTCACCATAACAAAACTTCATGTAAATATACAATCTATGAACTCTGCAGTAGTAACTTACTATACACATTTACAGTTTAATTATTGCTCATGATGGCCTATATACAATTACTTGTTTTAAATGTTTGTATTTTGTATAACAAATGTACATAACTTCAAGAGTTCATTGTAATCTCCATATTTTATATTATTTCTGTCCATTATTTAGCAAGTTGTTAATATTTTCTAACTTGTATTAAGTTTTATAACAAATGTACATAGGCCTACCTTGTATTTTGTTAATGTTATTGTCAAAATTGGCCTTGTACATGTTATGCATATGTTTTATACTGCAAACACCGTAAGGATCACCGATTTTGGTCGAACACTTTACTTTCATTTATTCATTTTGTACACATTCGCGTTGTGAAAATGTGCTTCGTTTGAGAACATTCTATAAACAAGAAGAAATACAAAGTAAGCGATATTTTGTTTTATTACATGGCATAAAGTATATTGGATAAACTGCTGTCACATTTCCATAGTCTTCTTGTATCGTGATAATTTGAGTTTTGTTGTGTCATTGAATTGTAATAAGGGTAAATATTACTATGATAATGTACTTACAAATGCTTGAACCTGCATGTTTGATTTTTTCAACTGTATTTATTCATCACGTGTGATTCATTGTAATCGCGAAAAAATTGATCTAGAATATTATGCGATACAAGTGTTATTTGTAATTTTATTAAGCATAATATAACTTACTGTAAATATACTATAGTATGTACTCTTCGGCAGCAGTTTACTAGTAACATTTACAGTTTAATATATTGCTCATGATGGTTTATATGCAATTATTTGATTGAACTTGTATCATTTTGTATGTTCAAGAGTTCAATGAAATATAAATATTTGATATCATTCCTGTCCATTATTTAGTAAATTGTTCATATTCGTGTAAGCATAAGATAGACAAATTTTAACTTGTATTATGTTTAATACAAATGTACATACCTTGGTTTATACATATTTTATATTATTGCAGTCCATTGTGGTTTATTTCTTGATATTCTTGTACACAACAACTACTGCGAGGGCTCTCCCAGAGGCTCGTATATATAGGCTAGTTGATGTATATTCTCTCGAGTAATTGCGTGTTCCTTCGCTCTCTAAGTCCTAATATATTCGGGAACAGGCTCTGAAAAGAGAAAATGTTGTCCAAAGTTTTTTCTGTCAATATAACATCGTGAAAACATTGGTATAATGTAGTATAGTATAATTTGCATTAATGAACGTAAAGATTGACAGGTTATTTATTACTATCTATTTTATGTTGATTAATCATAGATTGAACATATTGTCTTAGTTCCATGAACATTAATTTATTTACAGAAAAGCGCCATGGACATGAATCGTTTACAGTCGATTCATTACATATGCGTGTATATAGCACAATATGCCACATGGGTCTTTGTTAAAAACCTAAGCTCTTTATCAAACGTACATCAATAGGTAAACAGAAAAATATATGATTATCCTCAAGCTTCGGCAACCTTGTTTTATAATTAAATCTACTTGATACATTTCAACTAAAAGTTATACATCCAAATTTGCTATGTATGTTAATTCAATGGTACTATTATAGGCAGAATTCAGAGGTACATGGTTGCCTAACTTGAATTCACGTTTTGCATTTTTAAAATGTAATTTTGTATATATTTGGTCTATCGTGCCTATCATTTATTATGGTTACATGTTTTATAATGCAACATTCGTAATGATCAACTATTTTGCTCATGGCAAACACTTCTTTTCCTGTATTAACTTTTGTGGAAATTGGGGTTGTACAAATTCGTTTTGATAAAATTGTATTTACCAGAAGGGATCCAAAATAATTGTCATTGTAATTTTTTTTTGTGGCCTAAATATTCTATATATATGAACATTCCCATAGCCAGATTGTATCATGATGCCTATGTTTGATTGAGTTTATTTGTGTCTCTGAATTATAAATACAGGAACATCCAATTTACCATATACATACATATACCATGAAATTGCTGCAAATAAAAGTGGATGCCCTAAACTTGTTTTTTGTTTCAATTGTTTGGATTGTTTGTGATTTCTTGTAAGCGCATAAAGATATGAATCTTAAATTATATGCGTAACAATAATCTAAACGTTAATTGCTTTTGTTAAGTATCATCATAGAACATAAATATTCAGATATACAATTCTTGTTTTATGATAGTCTATGATAATGTTTTACTTTTAGATGTATCGTTACCTTTATTTGTGTATTAAAGGCGTGGTAATAACTGTAAGTGCTCATTAAAAAAAGCTGTTAAAACTCAAGAGGGCGCTCTCTAATAACTCATTGGTTTCAACCATTTTTCATAAAAATAGTGCATTGTTTCGTTAAAATAATGATTGAATAGATATATCATCAACAACTATTCAAAAGACTCTTTTGAATTAGTTTGAAAGAAGTCTATAAGCATTTTTGTATTTTCTTAAGAGTCAATATATCGCCTGGCTAGACGATGAATAGATACAATATTTTGAAATCAACTTTTACCAGTATGAACGCATTTGAAAAGGAAATATTCCCATTTTACATGTTTTATTCAATGAACTGTCACATGAATTTAAAACCAACCAAAACCCTTACAAATATGTGTTTCGGGAAATACCAATACTCAAGTGTACCTTTAAATATTACGTCTTTGTAATTACTTTATAAATATCTGAGCAAGTACAGTAACTTGAATTTTTTTTTATCAGATACAAAACTAGACAAATAAATGCAAGTGCCTTTTACATCACTCAAACTAACAATTAAAAACACTAGCTATTTACTTTGTTTACATTCATGAAAAATTGTTGGTGTATAGCACAGTACACTTATGGCTCAGTCACATTTGACACGGCGGCCGTACGGTCTAAAATGTCTATGGCCAATTACAAAAATAGGGCCGCCGTAGAATTTTTACGGTCACATGCATTAGCAGTCACATTTGCCACGGCCGCCGCACGGCGTATCTTTCATTTGTGGAGACAGAAAATCTGCGGTTGCCGTAGGTTATTTGAACAAATATCAAGGCGCCCGCAAGGCGCCCGCAAGGCGACCGCAAGGCGGCCGCAGGGGGGGGGGGGGGGCATACGGCAACCGTGCGGCCAGACTGACGCTACAGCTACACCCCTTTAGAGTATAGGAGTGGTAGCCATGGCTACGGCGTGTATAATTGCTTCGGCGAAATGAAAACGAGTTATAACTTATAACTAGTTATAATTCTACGGCGACCCCTTCGGCCTGTAAAATATACGGTTACGCCGTACGGGGACCCTGCGGCCACCGCAGATTTTCTGCGGCGGCCGCACGTTTCTCTCGATTTCGGGGTCGTACCGCCGCCGTACGCTCGCCGTAGAGCAAATGTGACTGTAGCATTACTGCGATATTCATTCATATCAGAACTTTGAACGCAAGGTACAAATTGATATTTTACCACGTTTTGCTCCACGTAGGAGCTTTAAATAGGTTTATGGCCGTTTATCCTCCCTCCACTGTAAGTTAAATGTCATTACCTTTGTGTTATGTTTGATGTATTGCTGTGATGCCTTGTTTTACCATTTACACATTTTATTCATATGGGCATTTCCACGGTAACTCGCGTTACACTTTCTGGTACATTGACTACATCAATGTACTGTAACTCCATTATTTGATGAAGCTGTAGGCTGATTTTATCACCAAGGATTAAGTAGATGTGCACTTACTAGACATATGATAATACATACCACCCCCCCCCCCCCCCCCCCAACAAAAAAAATAATAAATAAAAAAATACACGTCCACGGCGGTGATTTTAATCACTGTTTTTTGTTATCCAAGCGATTTAACACGCCATTTAAATCGCCATAACCCTGAAGGTATCTGATACATGAAGTAATAAGTTAAATACATGTATCAATCATTTATACTGTTATCAAACTGACATTGACATCTTCCGTATGAACACCAAATTATTTATCGTGATGTATGTCACGAGAGATCGCGACATTGGTCTGCCTGATTTGAAATAAGGCAGTTGGAAAATATTTTGAAGCGATTGTGGCGTTGTTTCCATGAAAGGGATACTATCACTACTGTTTGGTTGTTAGGGACTAGTATTAGTTAAACTATCCTTTATATTAATGGGAGGACGGATTGCTAATCGTTGACTAATTGGGCTATACGTAGTCGGAATTTGGGCTATTATAGCAATGGTTGTGATTCCATTGTATTGGTTTTATTGTGTAGTGAGGATTGGCCTGAATAGTCGATCGGCGTGTGCCGTTTTTTGGGGCCAGTGGTAGTGTTACATAATAACATGTCCCGGTTGGCCGGTTCTATTTAGCGAGGTGCGTGTTTGCGTGCGGTAGACTGGCATAGCATTATACATTACGTATATGACGTAATGGGGTGTGATCAGTGTCGTCCAGTTAGCTTGCGCGAGAGTAACTTTGGCGCTAGTTTTAAATCACGTGATATGGGCGTATGGGCGTTGTTGATTTTTGCCTGACATTTGCCTGCGTGAGAGAAGGTTGACCGTTGGTGGTCTTGAGTTGGCTGTTGATGGTGATGTTTTTTCCCGAGCCAGACACTGACATCGGCTATCGGGATGGATGCGATCACCGGCACAGCGGATGCCATGACTCCCGGTTTCCACGCGGAGGTTGACAGGATGTAACTGTAAGTTTGCCGTCTTGCTAAATATGTTTTCTTTATTGTATAATATAAGAAGAGACCACGTCTGGAAAATATAATATAAATGGGTATTGTTGACGTGAAAGGATAGATCATTTACCGATAACTTAATAAGATGTAAATGTTCATGAATACTGTATGATTGTTTTGTTAGTCAAGTTTTCTCCATTATTGAACGGCAATTGTAATTATTTTGTGAAAATAAGTTACCTTTAAATGAAATTATCAATTAATGTGCAGAATACCGGAAGCTTTAGTTGTACAATCTTAACCGGTTTCATTTATGATAAACCATTATGTTATCATTACTGTTTGAATTATTGGCTGCGATATATATGTTTTCATAATTGCTATTGTGAAATGTTATGTTCCACTATTTAAATCATCGAGTGCGAATTTACTTACTTGGCAGATGAAAAGAATAAATATAAATGTCAACCATTGTTAGCTGCAAAACAGTTCACATGATTGTGGAGATGTTGTGACAATTTATTGTTCTTTCATATAGCCGTACCCTTGGGGTTGGACCCGAAAATTCCGACCTGCGAAGGTTACCCTGTGGGCGTTACCACGCCTTCTGATGCACTCGTCTAAGGGTGGAGATCGAGTGTCGGCTCTTCGAGCATCGCTGATCCTGGGAAGGATGCAGTGCGTTCTGCGGGTGCCAGGGGCACGAGACTTCGTCAGCTCGACGAGGGACCAGCCGCGAAAGCGAAAGCACCGAGCGTCGTCGCCGGCAGAGTGGTCTACGCAAGCACCGTCGTCACGAGAGCCGTCGTCACGAGCATCGTCGGTCACGAGCATCGTCGGTCACGAGCATCGTCGGATACGAGCATCGTCGGTCACGAGCATCGTCGGATACGAGCATCGTCGGATACGAGCTTCGTCGGATATGAGCATCGTCGGTTACGAGCATCGTCGGTCACGAGCAGCGTCGTAGCGAGAACTCGAGCGTGGTCCACGCAGCTTCGCGATGGAGATCCAATTTAGACTACAGATAAGACTGAGGTTTTTCTGTTTATTATAATTTGTTGGCCAGCACACTGATGTGTGATTTAAAGGACTTTTAAGTTACTTTGATTTTGAATATTCTTTTGTTCTTTGTGAAGGCAGAAAGAATAAGTTTATACATGGTAGGCTTGTGAAGTCTTTACTTTGTGTTTGGTTTTGTTCAAAATACGTTTAACGTCTCATTACGCATTCTTAGCAAGATGCTTAATTAACTTGTTGATTTGTATGCATTACAGAGTTTTATTAATGCTTGAAATTATAAAGAATATTGTTACATGTCTCTGAGCTTGAGACTATGAATTGTGATTTCAGTCAATAAATTCATTTTGACTGTACACTTTGTGTGGAAGGTATTCTTTATTTCTTGCGTGCACTCATATATTACAAATATCCATGAATACCTGACAATGTATGCGTGATGTATATAATGTGTTTGTTTATGAATGTGTGTGCGTATGTATGTCTTTGTTTTTAGTGCGTGTATATGTACGTGTGTAACAATGTTTGATAGCTAGATGATAGAGAAAAATAACATTCAAGCATGCTAAATTACAACGTTTTCTCTCTTCAGCAATAACATTTATTATGTAAATGATCTATCATGTTCCATATCTGTTCATTCACTCATACCCTCGTTACTATGGTCCCCTAAGTTAATATAATGGTTTATTTTCATTATCAAGTCAATTCCTGTGACTTTTGAAATTGGGTCATTGTGTAAAGGGATACTTGAGTTTTAGTAGAGAGAGTACAGTTTAAGTCAAACTGAATATTATCAAACAAACCCTGCACCATAACATTACAAACTAATAGTTATAACTCCACCATATTCGAAATGTATACACAATTACAAACGACAAAGTAAAAAGCCTGTTATCATTCAAAATAGCCATTAAAACACAAGATGGCGCATTTTAAAAGCGCATTGGATTCAATAATTTGTTAAATACACATTTGCGCATTGTGGTGTTTGGTTAAAATCATGATCAAGTACACAGATCATCAACAATTTTTTACAAACCTCATTTGTCAATTTGTGGAAGGTGTAAGCATTTTGTTGTTGTTTTCAATGGCTAGTTTAACATTGTTGAATTATTGTGGGGGCTCACAGTTATTGTTGTAATTACAAGTGGTTATGTGTATGGATATTTCAGCCTTTTTAAACAGATTTTGATCAAATAAAGTTTTTTCTCTCATCAATATTGTATGCTCTTTCATTTAAAATTATTTCGTGCGGCGCCATCTATACAAAAAATCAACTATACCTTCAATCCGTGCTCATTCAGCCATGAACCAATGATTTGAGGATATCTCTGACTTCCACACACAATGTATATTATAACTGCAGACATATTTTTTCAAAACTTAATTGTTACAACCTTACGATGAATTATACGAAAGTAGGATTTTTTTGGGGTAATATTCAAATAATATCCACACATGCTCACGGACCTTGTATTTGCATTGCATGAAACATGTTTTGTTTTTTCCAAATGTATGATTGAAACATTTATAGTTGAACGTCTCTTTGGAAGAGTTAAAAATGTTTGATCAAATATAAATTTGCATTATCTTTGCATAAATCCATAGCTGACTCCTGGTGGCTATAAAGAACTTGAAAGTTGTGATACGAGTTAAAACAAATATGTACCTCCATTGCACCTGGGAAGTGTAAAACGACTTGGGCTAAATAAGGTTTTAGGATCTAGCAACTTTGATGATGAAGTGATAAGATGCAGATTTGTGTGACCTGTGACTGATGAGTGATGTGTGAGTTACATGGTGAATGAATGTCGTACGACCATGTTATGAACGAACAGGTGAACTTATAATTGCTAACTCATTTCACTAACTTTAAACAATGAACACTTCAGGTACAAACCTTTACCACGAGAAGAGAATTTCGGGAAAAAAAACAAAACCTGTTCCATGCTTATATTAATACATGTACTAATAATAGAACGAGATATGTGATAATTATTATCTAGGCAATCTGCAGATGGAACAAACACATAAAGTACCATTCATATGTGTACACAATCTTCCTATAGTGGATGTCTTTTCAGTCAATTCAACGAAGCATGTAGTGCCCTGACGTAAACACTATTTCTCTTTGTGCAATATTGTAAAGGAAAAATTCCTCGGGGGCTTAAAATTATGACTACAGAAATAGTCTGCATTATGAAATACTTTTTACATGATCATGGGGTATGGGGGGTTTCGGGTCTCGTACCCCCCCCCCCCCCCCCCCCAATAATTTGTCAAGAACAATTAATAACTGAACGGGGACATGTGACAAGCTACCTAAATACATTAGGTGTGCCCCCCCCCCCCCCCCCCCCCCCCTCCCGGCAATCATCGCGTGCCCCCTCTCATCAGCCCTACCACCCTACGCCTCTAGCTGTGGGTGTCTCTATGTACCATTCCATGATTGTACTTCGGACCGTTCTGTTCGTTGATATGCGCAGAATCCACAGCCGTATAACTATTACATATGATATGCACATACAAATAATGTACGTTAAACTAATGTCATAATATTATTACAACATTATTTCGTACTAACCGGCGTTATACAGAAGCTAGTTTCTAACTAATAGTTTTCTGTGATCAGACGATTTGAACTGGTTTTGGAACAAATTTGTTTGAGACCTGCGTATGATAATCCTTTATACCTCATTATGCGTGTGAAAGTATGTTTAAATGCATGATTAATGCATGTTATGCACATATATCTTACATGCAATTTCAATGATGTAACAACTTAATTTGATTAGTATATCACATATCAATTTAATACTTCATTACCGCACAATCAGTAACGATATTGCAATATTGACTTGAGTTGAAGTTGAAGAACCCCACCAACGTTGTACCCGAGACAAACAACAATTTGCTCAATTCATCGATTAATACACACCGATGTCAGTTACTAGTAAACGAAAGCAATATAACTCTATGTAATGTTGTAAGCATCTGTATTGATTGAGTAGTAAAGGATTTCAGAACGGACGTGACTGTGCATGTATATAGTCCGTATATGCATGACCAACCATATGATGTTCCCTCTCCGAATTCCCTTAGTAATTCATTTATGTAACATACACTTATCGAAATATATGAGAAATGAGTTGTTATGTAAATTGCGTATTTATTCAAATGACGCAAATGTATGAAAAGTAAGAGGATCCAATATGTTTGTTTATGTATAGTAGACAAAATATATTATGTTTATAATGTGAATAAGTAATTATGAAAAACACCAGCTCATTTAGATAACGCAAATGTATGCAAATTATTTTGAACAATGAACTCAGAGGATAGATTTCTGAAACTATGTCTGGATGTAAACAATGAGATGCAGAATAAACCGAATTAACACAAGTGCTTTGTATGTTAGTGATCCATGAACTTTATATTTGTTTTGTTTTAATCATACATGCATTAATTTGTAAATGCGTGATAACAAAGACAAGGCACGATGGTACGATGGTACGTAAAGCGTAATGCACGTCGTGGACTCATACCGAAGAGCATTATATAAAAGTGGTACATATCGCTCTCTAGCCAGACGCTCGGTATATAAAGTGAAATAGTAACATAAACGCTAGTAGAGCAGGATCGTCCATGATGTTGCTTCCCTGGGTAAATAAAACAATATATATATACGGTAAACATTGTAACAGACTTTCCTCACCATTATCCGAATATATCATCAGCGCCAATACAGAATGTGATTTTGATTTTCTGATAAGAAAAGTAAACCATTAATTAAACTATTCTCTCTGATAAATAATAATTTCAGTAATTCACTTTTAAGACAAAATTGAAAATACCAGTATATTTTTGACTTGACATCATGGTAGGTCATTGTTGCCTTGAAATTTAAGAAAAAGAATCAATCATGAAGCATTTCATGAAATTCGGCATCATTAACTTTCCATATTCTTACGTCTTAACTGAATTCGAATGTATTTGACTGTGAAACTCTAGGAATATTAACCGTGCTACAGTTTTATCTGGAATTAATATTTTGTACATTTCATAACAAGTAGTGAAGTTAAATATATTTTCATGTAAAATCCTTAGAAACAAATGACATGTCTACGTCTATTTTATTGTAACAAGGTGTCCTTTAATATCATAAAAGTGCATTGGTAAATACATAACATAATTCTTGTCAAATAAATGGCTAATTAAGGGGGAAACTACATCTTGTGTTAGTCTGTGTATTTAGTTCCTTATTCCCTTTTCGCTATTCGGTTTATTATTCAATTATATCACTTAAAGACACAAATATGATTAAGATTGATCAGCGGTCTCTTAAAAAAAAACAATTGGCACCATGACCTTGACCTTTACCTTTAAAGGGGTAGTTTAGTTTTGGTAGAGAGGGCGCTGCACATCACAATTTTTTTGTGAGGTAATGAAAAACTGAGTGTCGAATTTGAGAGAACATGCAATTTTAATGGCAGAATAAACTTTATTTGGTCAAAATCGACCCAGAAACGGCTGAAATATCAATAAATATATCTGATCTTATAATTATTTGGGGCCCAAATAATTAGATGATTTTTAGAAAAAAATAAAAAAATGCTTGCACTTTTTCAAAAATTTTCAAAAGCGTTTTTTGAATAGTTGTCGATGATCTCGCTATTTAATCATTATATCAATAAAACATCACATGCATAATTTTGCATGAAAAATGGTTGAAATCAATGCCTTTTTAAAAAGCGCCCTCTTGTGTTTTAATGGCTCTTTTTGAATGATAACAGGCTTTTTACTTAGTCGTTTGTAATTTTGTATACCTTTCGAGCATGGTGGAGTTATAACTATTAGTTTATAATGTTACTGTGCAGGTTTGGGCTACTAAAGTTCAGCCTTACCAAAACTAAACTACCCCTTTAAAGGTCAAAGGGAATATTAGGTAAAAAACGAGAAAAATGTACAAGTCGCCAAATGGTGGATTTTGGTTTCCCTGCCTGTGAATAATTTTCACTTTTGACCCAAATTTTCCCTATGACTTTGAGGGGTCAAGGTCACGCTCGTGGTGGTTCTGACGCCAGACAGGGGAACCAAAATCTTCACAGACCTTTGTTGTGATGTGTCTATAATGTGTTTGTGTATGCGTGTGTGTGTGTGTGTGTGTTTGCGTGTGTCTCTGTGTATGTGTGCATGTAGGGTGAGTGGGTGTGTGTGTCTGTTTGTTTGTGCATGCATGTGTACGTGTACTGTTGACTAATTAATGGTAGCAATGAATGCTATCTATATTATAGCGGAAATAACATTGAAACGTGTTAAGTTATTATGTTTTTTCTCATCAGACCCAAAGCACTACCATTTATCATGTAAATATTATATCACCTTTCATATCTGTCCATTTACACATCCCCTTGAGCTTTGGGTCCCCAATCGCAATATGCATTTAACGGCATGAGCCATTTCAAAATCAACATGGATGGAATTTCAAGTAGCATTGTTTCACAAACCATTATCAATGCATGCAACCACATGTGCTGTATCACAACAATATACATGAGTACGCCAAGTTCTTGTCAGTTTTGAAATTGCGCCATTGTGTGTTTAATCCGTGCTCATTAATGGGATCTAGTAACTTTGCAAAAAGTGATGAGTTGTTGATACAATATATATTATTGTTATCTGATATGTCCACTAGGTGTTGTGTGACAATTTCCAGTTAAATGGACTTTATATGGCCGAGTAATGAGCAAAACTTTTAAGTGACATTCACCAACTCATTGCACTCACTTTGTACACGGTTCTGACGATCCGTTGGATATTTGATATCTGAAAACTTCAATCGTAAATATCTTTTTAACGAAAGGGAAATTTGAAAAACCAAAACCTGTCCCATGCTTTTTTTGTTGTATTCTACAAGGCATGGGGGAACCGTTATAATTTCATTTGGATTTCGAGGAATTGGAAAATGATACTAAATCTCTATAAGCCATGAACAGATGAATTGAGGATATCTCTGATTTCCACACCAAACATCATAACTGTTTACATATTGTTTGAAAAACATGATTGTTACAAACCCAGACTAAAGTTGAGCCACTGATAAGAATTGTAGCCATTTTGTATACATATCTCTGTAACGAAATATAATTTCTGAAAGCGAAACCTGTTCCATGCTTATATTGATTAATGCAACACGAATACAACGAGGTATGTGGTATTTATAACATAGGGAGTTCTGCAGATGGTACTTATAGAAAAAGCAGCATTCATATTTGAAAACAGTATTGTTTGCACTAGCCTCGTGATCGTTGATCTCTTTTTAGTAAGTTCAACGATCCGCGTAGTTCCCATGACGTTAGCACTATTTTGTTTGTGCAATATTTTAGAGAAAAAAATGCACAATAACATGACAAACACCTACAGTTGTTGCCTACATAATGGATATAATTGACATGATCGTGGACAGTGGCGAAGCAATTGGTGGGAGAGGGGTGTGGGGGGGGTAGGCATGGGGGCACGTGCCCCCGATAATTCGTCCAAAACGATACAAACACAATAAGGGTAAAGTATGTGTACAAATCAAGAAATACACTAAGTGCGCCCCCAAACATGCGCCTGCCTCCGCTCCATTAAAAGAAAAACACAGTACGCCACTGGCTGTGGGTGTACCATTCCATATTTGTATTTGGGACGGTTCATTTTGTTGATATGCTCACAATCCACAACCACGGATTTATTGAAGACACGTCAATATTTCGTATTAGTTTTTTCCGTTTTGATTTGCCGTTCCCTCGTCATTGGATCGCAGGACAAGGTAACAAGTTTGGATTTTATATTATCGAATTTATGATTGTAAAAGTCCCTGAGGTTATTGAGTATGGAATCATAATACATATATTTGTACACAGTGATCCATTTACTTTGTCAAATTAAACGTAATTCACTTGGTGCTTTCAACATTCATGACATTTGTTCATTACACTTGTTGTTTAACTAATGGTAATGAGATGTAATGCAGGCCCGCTGCCAGAGGGTGAGTTGGGTGTATAAGCACCCCCACCCCAAACTCGATATTCCACTTTTTATCAGTCTCGGCCATCTAAACCAGTTGTCTCGGGCAACGATTGGTCTTATCGCCCCCCCCCCCCCCCCCCCCCCATTCCGACACCGCGCATTAACCCTAATCCCACCCTAATCCCACTGTCGTTTTTTTCGTCGTGCATCTAGACCGCTTGGAATTTCGCGTTCAAACTTCATGACTATTTTTTCTCAAGTCTCCCGCATGTTTTGATATATAATTCACTCCGATCGGACCTGTAGAACTGATTTTAGAGGTCGATAATTGCTCGTCCGTCACAAAAAAATGTAACTTTTGTACAGGTTTCTATGTAATTCCTATATCCGATGTTGTAAACTCCAGATCTGTTATAATTGTTGCTTTTAATTATAATTTGGATTATTTCTTTGTTATTAGTTGAAGTCATACTCTTCAGAGATAAATTCTTCCAAAAAAAAAAAAAAAACAACGACAAAAAAACAATAAAATACATAAGAATGAAAACAATGTGGATAAATCCGGGAATACTAATTTGCATATTTATGCAAATTAGTGATATATTTTATCACCATTAAAGGGACATTTTCCCCAACATATAATCACCTTTGATTATGTTCTCTAAACGTTCAAACACAATTTCATGCAAATACGACCAACATTGGCTTTTTGAGCAAGGAATGAGCATCATTCAAAGTCACTCGCTGTACGGGATAATCCCATTCATCGCGAACACATGGAGGCTGCCATTGATGTTTATGAAACTCGGATCGCTCTAAAATGTGACGTCAAACCCGAACTACTCTTTTTGTTGGCTCACGTTTTGCCTTGTGTTTGTGCACAAACCCCGCGAGCTGCGAGAGCTAACAAAAAGAGGCGGAGCTTGTTTGTTCGGGTTTGACGTAGCATTTCGGCGCGAACAATTGAAAATCCCGGTTTAAAAAAATATAATGGCAGCCTCCACGCTATACGCGATGAATGGGATTAGCCCATACAGCGATTGACTTTGAATGATGCCCCTCCTTTGTTCAGAGGGCAAACATTGGACATATTTGCATGAAATTATGTTTTAATGTGTAGAGAAATTAATCAAAGGTAAATAGATGATGGGGAAACTTTCCCTTTAACGACTACACCAGTGATATTGGTCTCGGCCACGAACACTTTTGGCGACCCACATTGTGTGTTATTATACTGATGTATACCAGAACGTACGTTCTTAGATATTAGTTTTATACATCTTTTGCACTTGTCAGGGAAGGGCTATTTCAAATAAATGCTTAAATTCCTCACTTAATACAATCGAATGGTTTACAAGAATTTACAAAACTTTTGATAATTGTTGGTCCTTTTTGTAATGTAAGCACAGTGGCGTAGCGAGGGTCAACGGATTGGGGGGGGGGGCACAACTGCGAGGGAGCGTAGCGCCCGAGGGGGGGGGGGGGGGGGAGGGTGTGGGAGGGGCGTGTCCCCCCTCCCACGGTAGGGAGCTTTTGCAAATGTTCACTTGAAATAATGCAATCTGGTGCATACCTTGGAAGGAAATTTGATAATACTGAATTAAAGAAATCAGGACTCAAATCATCTCCCTCATGATAAAGTATACAAACACAATAGAAACTACGTGTACATGTACACACACCAGACTCAAATACGCTCACGTCGTATATTTCGGTGCTTGTCTATACTTATTGGGGGGAGGGTGTGGGAGGGGGTTGACCCCCTCCCACGTGGAGAAATTTTTGAAATTGGTGTTTAAACTATCACTGTAGAAGTATGGTCATTATTGTCTTTTTATTTGTCATTGTATTATAAAAGTGGACCTACTCGTAACATTTTTTAAAATGGAAATATCGAGGAAACATTGAGCCTTGCCTGAGATGCATCCATGTGATACTGTATACTATATAGAGCCATCGATATAGTCTAGGGTATTGAGCTCCAATGAAACTAAACAAGGGCGTCAACAACTTCTCAAAATTGGAGGGGAGACATTGCAAGGAAGCGAAGCGACCGAGTGGGGGAGGATGTCCCACAGTAGGGAGATTTTGTATTTTGGGGCGTAAAATTGTGCGATTTGGGGCACACCTAAGACAGAAATTTCACGCAATATGAAGTTTATAATATGGAACCAAACATACACATTGTCAAAGGGAGGGGGACAATCTCCTCCACTTAAATAGTGGATATTATTATTATTCTATTTGCGTTCAGCTCATATGGACCAAATTTACTGAAAGATATATTATTTCAGATTATTCTATTTTCTGTGAGAGTGTGCTATAGATGAGGGTTTAATAAACTTCGTTTGAGGTGTGCGCTCAAGCAAACCGAAATGATACTTGCAATAATCAGAAACAGCATACGCGCGAAGCGCGCGGCAAAAAACGAGATTTATAGTCCTTTTCAAACAAAATAACCCCAGCTATTTCGAAGATTAATTATTAATAAATGTGTCTTTCCCCTCTTTGGCATTATATCACTCGATTTTTTGTCTTTCTCATTTTTGGAATTATTGAGGGGTGGGAGGCGAACGCACCCCTGCTCCCCAGGATCGACGCGAAAGTAGGGGTGTTCCCCTCCCATTGTATATTAGGGAGCTTTTGCAAATTTTGGGCTTTAAATTGTGCGATTTGGCGCATACCCGAGACCAAAATATATGATTCGTAGTTCAAGCTATAGAATCAAACATACATATGTATGCATATTAAAAAAGTATGGGGAGAAAATATGAGGAAAGAAATTAGTAAAGGACGTTTGTCTATATACCTAGACATTTAGGACCACGTAGTGCAGCTATGCGCCTTTATAGCCTACATGAAGGCGTCAAATGATCAAAATTATCTATAAAGCGGAGGCATATTCAAGATCCTAAAAAGGCACTTGGTACGATGGACGATTTACCATGCGCGTAGGAAGTTGTTAGGCCTATACGCGCTCTATGTCTTCTAAATCAGTGAGCGTCGATCCTCGCGCACGGGACTGAAAATGTGTATAAGGCGCTTTATTGGAAGGATTTTTCAAACTGATGACCTGTGCGCTATTGCTAGTACTAGGGAACGACCTTTGTTATCGTTGATTACGTCATTATCATCACACATTTAATATAACATGATAATAATGAATGATATAGACACATTTGGCTAATGTTCATTCGTCATTTTTTTTTTTTTTTTTTTTTTTGCCAACGATTGGGGGGGGGGGGGGGGCACGTGCCCCCCGTGCCCCCCGTAGCTACGCCACAATAAGCATATTTGATTTTGTCATAATGGTGCATTATCTATTGGTCTACAACAGATGAACAAGTCAGTTGATATTTGCATTGTGTTTACAAGAAACAAACACACATACAATAATAAAAGATGTTTCAGAGTATAGGTCGAATATTAACATAGGAGACATATGCGCATGTTACGATCATAACAGACACTTTATACTTTATACTTTAACATGCTTTATATTAATGATACAGAAACGTGAAGAAAGTGCATTAAATGAATAGAAGTAAGGCACTAATTTGTTTCATTACATTCCTTATCTCACTGTATGTAGCCTTTAGTCAAGGCTCTATATGGCTTGGCGATTCTCTATGCGATCGCGAGCTAGCTAGCTTTGAGAGAGCTATAGCTCGAGCTCGGACTTTCGCGGTAAGTATACACTGCCATTGTAGAACCTGCCAGACAGCACGATGCCTATCGCAGTGGCGTAGCTACGGGGGGGGGGGGCACGGGGGGCCTGTACCCCCCCCCCCAATAATTTTGAAAAAAACAATAGAAAACATAAGGGCCATTTTTTTGAAAAAACAAAGAAATACATAAGGTGTGCCCCCCCCCCCCCCCCCCAATAATTGTGCATGCCCCCCCCCCCCCCCAATCAGTCCGACCACGCTACGCCACTGGCCTATCGGATAGGCTACACTGTATGCAGCTCTGTATGGTATTGTACAATCATGGCTTGACCCGAACGGGTACACAACTGTAATAGGAATTCCTGGTGACTGAACAGATTGGCTTCGATTGTTCTGGAGAAATTTTGAGCTGTCGGTGATTCTCTAAATATTCGTTTTTTTGTTATATTGTTCGTCTGCTACAAGCTTACTTCTCACGGTTATGAGATGATTGTCTTATAGTAATTACTACGCAGTATAGTATGCTAAACCTTTCTTTCAATTTGTCATTACCCTTTTCCTTAAGTAACTAATGAACCATTTTAATGCATTGCCTTTAATACCGTAATATTCTATTTTTTTAACAGCAATTCATGATTAATGGAATCAAAACATTTAGATATATCAAGAAAGCAAGCCGCAACCATTTCATTTTCATTAAATGACTCGAGCCAATCATCGACGGCTCCATGTATACATGTATTAGTTGAGTGATTGGGTAACATGCAGATTGATCTATCGAAATTAAATCATTATTACGAAGGTACTGGATTGTTCTTTCTAAAATTTTCACCACGTGACTAGTTACGGAAATCGGCCTATAATTTGATAGATTTTTTTTTTCCCCTTTCCCTTTATATATCGGAGTTACCGTTGATATTTTCCAATCTACTGGGACAATACCAAGTTTAAGGCTTTCTTCAAATAATACAGTTAATGATTTAGTTATGACAGAAGCAGCTATACAGAACAATTCAGAATCACAATTAAGTATATCCACATTACTTTCATTTCCTAACTTTTCCAAAGCATCATTAACATCACTTTCTTTTATACTATCAAACATAAATTCATGTATACATTCAGATTTTTCCATATATATCTTCAGTATTATTAATTTTAACATTTCCAACTGATACAAAAAACTCATTCAATTTATCACCAGTAAGATCACACGGTAATGAATCATCTTTGCGCTTCCTGCTGTAATTTGATTAAGTTCACGCCATAGTTTTTTTACTATAATTTTTACATGTATGAAGTATATTTTTAGTATATTGTTTTGTATTTGTTCGTCTTAATTTAGTTATATAATTTCTAATTTGTTATATAATCATCTTTAAAAGAGTTCATCATTATCATATTTCATTTTCAAAAAATCTCTTTTTATAATTAGTTGAATTATATTTTTTGTTATCCATGGACAATATATTTGTTTGAAGCGCATCATTTTTAATGGTGCTTGTCTGTTACACACTTCTAAAAACATACATTTCCACTTTAGCCACTTTTGATCAATAGTATTTATATCATTTTCATAATCAAAACATTGAAGGGTTCCTTTAAGTCATTAAATTTTTAAATCTCGAAACATAACTTCTTTATGCAATTGCTTTCTTTTCAAAGAATATTCAGTGCATGTAAACATAAGATAATGGTCACTAATGGACATTTTCGCAACATGATTGTCAAATCTAATATATTTTGACTGTGAAAATGTTAACTGCAAAGGTTCATTAGTTGATATTTAAAGGGGTAGTTTAGTTTTGGTAGAGAGGGCGCTGCACATCACAATTTTGTTGTGAGGTAATGAAAAACTGAGTGTCGAATTTGAGAGAACATGCAATTTTAATGGCAGAATAAACTTTATTTGGTCAAAATCGACCCAGAAACGGCTGAAATATCAATGAATATATCTGATCTTATAATTATTTGGGGCCCAAATAATTAGACGATTTTTCCAAAAATTAAAAAAATGCTTGCACTTTTTCAAAAATGTTCAAAAGTGTTTTTTAAATTAATAGTTGTTGATGATCTCTCTATTTAATCATTATTTCAATAAAACATGACATGCATAATTTGGTATGAAAAATGGTTGAAACCAATGCCTTTTTAGAAAGCGCCCTCTTGTGTTTTAATGGCTCTTTTTGAATGATAACGGGCTTTTTACTTAGTCGTTTGTAATTTTGTATACCTTTCGAGCATGGTGGAGTAATAACTATTAGTTTATAATGTTACTGTCCAGGTTTGGTTACTAAAGTTCAGCCTTACCAAAACTGTACTACCCCTTTAAGTATACATCTATAAAAAGTAACACATAATCCGTCCGATCACATTCATGTACCTCTCCTTTCAAGGTTGGGTATTGAAAAGATGAATCTACAAACCAATGTAACAAATGATTCGGCAGCGGAATGTAAGCGAAAAGAGGTTGAAATTATCAATGAACTTATTACAAATGTACGTTGAAGAACAGCTTTTGGAAACCCCTCAACCGAAATATGTACAATATTAGTTTCACGGTTAACTCAGGGCAATTCCACGCCAAAGTGGACATTTGACCAAAAATTTTACAAGCATTTTTATGATACAAATTTGGTATCAAATCAAAGCTTAAATTCTATATTTTTTTAATTCAATGAGAAAATTTTAGTTTTACATAATTTTAGTTGTTTTTTTATAATAACTTTATAACCATAATTGAACCCCACAAATTTGACATTTTTGTGAAAAAGTGTTTTGATCCTGTGCTTGTTTTATATTTCCCCAGTTAAGCCTAAAAAACATTATTCTGACTCCTGAGATATGACCATTTTGTAAAATAGTAAATTTGTATGATTAATTTGATTTGTTATGCTTCAATGACTTCTTATTTTCAGCCTATGAAAATGTCCTTCCGTTACCGAAAAATCAATATTTTTAATTTTGTGGCTCACATACTTGTTAGAGAGCAGACCAATCTTCAGTGCAAAGCAAGTTCAAGTAGGCCTTCCCATTGCTAACAATTGTATTACTCATTGTTTCTTCGTTAATTAATAAATAACAAAAGAAAATGTCCTTCCGTTACCATACAATGGTAACAGATGGACAAGGTACCTCATATTACATATTATGACAAAATTTATGTTCAAAAATTGGTCTCTCATATATGAAAACCCAAAATAATGAGACAATACCTGCAATGACCAGCTATCAGTGGCGTAGTGTGGTCAGACTAGTAATTTTCTGTGTTTCAACCAATCAGATTTGTGCATTTAGAACATTTGATCTGGCGCACAATTGATTTTATCTCTTTCTGCAACAGGGCCCTTGTACCATGATGCCATTTGTCTGGATTTCTATTGTATGGGGATTAGTAGGTCTATTTAACTGTGGTGAGCCAGGGTGTGAATAGGCTCTGATCATGACTTTGAATAGGTCTTTTTTTTACACAATACACCCCTATAGAATTCTTGGACATGGGTGTAGGTCAAAAATAATTAAATTTTACATGAAATTTGCAAACTAAAAACAAGGCTGTAGAAAAAGCAAGAAATAACATATCTCCAATTCTTTCATATATTGTAGAAATTATATCAAGCCAAGATTTAAGCAAACAAATTTCTCAAAATTATTTGATCCACGAGGTAAAACGGAAGGTCAAAATCTAAGGTCAAAGGTTATCGTATCCAAACTCGCTCATGCATGAACACAAATGGCATAAATGGATTGCACATAACATCCCCAGTCCAATGACACCTTTACAAAATAAATTGACCCAACGGTTAATGGACAATGGCCATTTGAAAAATGGTGCCCACGCCCATTTCTTACAAAACTCCCCCATAAGAATCGACCATAGCGCCAAAACCATTGGGCGGATTGGGCTAAAACTTAAATATTTGCGCTTTTAAAGGTTGAAATATCATACATACCAAATATTAGCAAATTTGAAGGGGGCTGCGATGAAAATTTTCAATTTTTTAAAAGGTGATTTGACATGGAATGACCCTACTGTGTCATATCATACATTATAGTCCATTATGTCCTTCCGTTACCGAACATTGGTCCGCTTTGTGTGAAATAACTCAAATATCTGCAGACAAATTTTAATCAAAGAACAAGTAAATTCTTCTTAACCCTTCAGAGAATGAAATGTGTACCCTTAAAATATTTTGTATTATTTAATATCACAGAGTTTTAGTTAAAACTGATTTGATAACAAAACCTTGTCCATTTTAGTGTCCTTCCGTTAGCGACCTCATTTGTATGCATATTCAATAATGTGCGGAGATAAACAAAATAAAAAAAAATATGGGACCTTAAAACTGTATGTTTTGGAAGTATTGTTATCAAAATAGACGGTTCTAACAACACAAGTATTTAAAAATGTCTTTCTTAAAGTTGACAATTTGTGTCTGAGTGTCCTTCCGTTACCATGGATTGACCATGAATAAGAGCCATTGGAGCATGAAATATAGTAAGAAAAAAATAGAAATGTAAATGCTTGTGATGTCCATATGCTATCTATGATACAAACTCATTTTAGACCACAAAAGAGATGTTTCCTTCTCATAAATGGTCTTTAAATTTCAAAATTAATTTTATTGTACAATTCCAATAGACTTTTCAGAGGTCCTTCCGTTACCGTCCTTCCGTTACCGAACACTGGAGTAATTAATTTCTCATAATTAATATACCAACGTAGATATTTTTCTTAAAAGGTGGTGTTATACTCTGTGATCATAAGGAAATTGACTAGTAGCCAACTTAACATGATAAACCTCGTAACTTCACAGAGATTGGGTCATAACGAAAAAACTTGAAAATCCATGTCCATTTTGCTGTCCTTCCGTTACCGGCCTCATTAGTGTCCATATCTAATTTACATAATGCGGTCAAAATTTTAGAAATAGTGGAAATCAAAGGTGTCCCAACAAGGATCAAAGACATGCCATTTAGAATAAAAAATCAAAAGCAGGATCCTGGAATTATTTGATTGAAGTTCCAAAATTGTGTCTGAATGTCCTTCCGTTACCGTGGAATTGCCCCTCAGTTATCTTTCACACCATGAGCAGAATCCTTTGCACACCCCCCCCCCCCCCCCCCAGCACACACACACACACACACACACACACACACACACACACACACACACACACACACACACACACACACATAAACACGCACACACGCACCACGCACACACACACGCACACACACACGCACACACACACACACACACACACACACAAACACACATTACCTTACCCCTTTTACTTGTACCGACTGCACCTCCACCCTTGTATAGAAATATGTCCCAAAATAGAAAAACATCCCAAAATTGAAAAATTGGGAGAGCAAAAATACATAACACAAATAACACAGAGCTGATCAAATTGGTTTCTCTGTGAATTGAACTTAAGACCAGCAGATTACTGGAGCGGTGTTCTGATCATTCATTCACACAGACACTTGAGCAAACTGGCAATATGTTCGTTTCTTTTTAACCCGTTCCCTACAAGTTTCTGAAATCCCCATAGACTTTGTACACAACCCACTCGGTTCCCGTGGTCAAGGGGTTAAGTGATACATAGTACAATATTACATGTGAGAACCGTCAAAGTTCTCAGTACATGTTATGTGTTTTGACAATTTTACTAGATCTCCTTAACATTTTACAGAAGAGAAAACCGGCCCTGCAACCTGTACAAATACCATTCAAAACCAAGCAAACGTCTTTCAAACTAATTGGGTAACTTAATGAATGTGAAATGCGGGGTTATAATACACCCTGCACATCTATACCATGTGCCTTTTTTCGCCACAATGACACGTAGAAAGGAATACTGACAAGTGTAAAGCTCCCAATTACACACACTTAGGTAAAGGTCAGGCATCAAATGATGAAAATTGCCGCATCAAACCATCGGAATTCGCTTTGAAGACGAAGGTCAGAACCATAAAACCACACTCTTATATTAAAGGGGACCACCAGGCAAAGGACAACACATTATTATATTATTATATGTACCGTGCTGTGATATCAAATATATACCCAACATTTTGCAAATGGTTCTGTGATTCATAAACAAAGCAATTCATTTCTACCACTTACGGAACCACGGCTATTTCCTGGTTCCACACGGGACAAGCATTTGCGAGTGCGCCAATACTTTCACGCGCACGTCAATAGAATCCAGGATGATTCGTTCGCTCTGCACAGAGCGCTCTGGCTTTCCGCACATGTAGTCTACGCAATTCAGACCGCATGAACGCATGGTTGAGAATGGTGATGCGTTTTCCAATTATATATTTTTTTCTGAAACATATTTTTGTGAACTTGTTGAAGGAATGGAATACTAAAGATGTTACCTTTCTATAATAAGAATATTATTTTTTGGGTGGTGGTACCCTTTAACAATATATATTTCGATAATGATTAATAGATAATTATATTAACACCGTAAACAGTGTATCAAATATATTATGTGTGGGGAAACGCACCCAAATATAACGGCAAATATAATAAAAAGGGTGATTATTGTTGACATCATATCATGATTGTTGGCTTGTATATAGGCATGAGCGTAGCAGAACTTTTTTTTTTAGGGGGGGGGGGGGGGGGGGACTGAGGTATTTTTCTCGAATATCTGTCCATCCACCTGACAAGCACCTGATTATTCAACTGAGAGCACCCCCCCCCCCCCCCCCCCCTACAGAAAAAGCCGCCGCCTCCCGCAAACAACGATTCATCTATAGGTCTAAAGTCTGAACTTGATTTGGCAGTAAATATTTGTATCATACTATCACGCAAAGATGGATTCTACATAATTGACCAAACGGGTATATGTGTTTGTCTTGATCATATAAAAAGAGAATTTTGATAATTGTGGTAACCAGTGCTAATCATTATGGTGTTGATTTTGTATTACATTTATTATGTACTATAATAACACTATAATACGATGTGCATAATTAACTCTCGCAGAATGACAATCATGGCTGTGACGTGTATTTGTATAGGCAACAAGCAAGAGGATATCCATGACATTACTCACTCGCCGTACAATCAATAATGAACCCACTAACAACCAAATTAAATTACACTGATAAAAGGGAAAACATGTCACTGACACTTAGTAGCGTAACATTAATACAAGTATATGTTTTGGGAATCAGTAATATATCTCCAATAAATGTTATGAATTCAAGACCATTTTCCCGGGTTTAAATTTGTCCAAATATTGGATCTGCATGCTGATGGGTGTTTAACAAGTATGAAAAGTAACACTGTTGTCTTTCGTTCATTTTATTGGATAGGCGAGTTAAATTGTATGCATAACTAAATATTGCAATTATACATCGAACTAACGCCCGGTTGATGGTTGTTTATCTTGTTTGTTGGTATGTTTGCTTATTTCAAGTAGTATACTCTTCTAGTACTCTATGGTAATGACTAATGTTAGTAAACACTTATTTACTGAATTGACCCAAATGTATGACAAGTATTACAGATTTTTAAATTGATATTTTTTGTAATTTCAAAGGCAAAATTTCTCAAACTTACTAGGTGTAGAGGACGACATGTTGATAAGAAGCTGCAGTATAAACTAAATGAACCAGGGTGTTTTCATACCATAATCTAGTTATGCACTATTGTGTATGTTTGATTGTTTGTTAAAAAAAATAGAAAAATACATAAATGAATAGATAAATGGATCTTTATTATAATATTTAGATACATTTGATTGTATATGTCAATAGCAATTTCCTGTAAACGTATACGTTTGGATTCCACTGGCCAGCAACATATAAATAATCTTCATGGCAACATACAGGGTGGCCCAGAAGAAAACAAAACGGGGTACTTGCCAATATACAGAAACGTGAAGACTAGCTCCACGAGATAGAAGAATATTTTTACGAGGAAATGTGATGCCAAGAACCGCAATTTTTGTTCGAGTAGTATTTGTCTTAGGGCGTCTTTAGTGCGACCATGTCAGGGTCAATATTTTTCAAATTTCTACAAAGTCGGTGCCTGAAAGATAATTACACATGCCCGTCATAGCATCAATAAGCAGTATGAATACCTTTGCCCATGTGCAATCAGATGTAAAACCACGTCGATCATGAGAAGGGGCATGGTAGGGAGTGTGTACGAAGGGGTAACATTGTCGGGGATACGAGGATATCCCAACATGTTTGTTTTATTTATTTAAACACGGAAATAGAAACTCGCTATCAGCCACAAAATACAGAAAACAAATTAAACAAAATGAAATATTTTAAAAACAGGAATACTAAATTAAACTTAAATTAAAATACAATAAAGAAACTTATTATGAAGTTAAAGTTATTTAAAGTCCTTCCCGTGCAAATACTGGCACATAAGGCGGCGCCTATCTCCGATTCATTAGCACTAGGCCACACGTCTACTAAATGTAGCGAATGTTACTGAAGGGGTGGGGTCCAGTCCTCTGGTAACTCGTGTGATTAACTTTCCCTTCTCCATTCTATAAATGCCGAGCGCCTGGCTAGAAGGCAGAAGGTACCATTTTAAAAGTATTTGATATGACCCGGTCTTGGTTCGAACCCGGGACCTCCCATGCATGAGGCGGACACTCTAACCGGTAAGCCACCATGCTCGGTCACTTATAATAAAACAAAACAAAATTGATGTATGTGCTGTATGGGAACTCGAACGTGCGTGTGACAGTATTTATACAATCTAAATGAATACTGTAAGGGCGGGAAAAGAGAGTATGACGACAATACCTATACTCTCAACAGTACGGTTACATGAATGGCCACAGACGGATATCTTGAATGTTGGGTTGTGTCTACCAGGGGTTCCCCCAAACAATTGGAAGATGTTGGAAATAGTTCCAAAATAAAACTGAGTACATTTTATATACAATACCGTAATGTTCCAGAGTGTATTATCAATACGATGCAGTAATGCTACGTTTACACTAAGACCCCGGCGGCCACGGCAGCCCCGTTTCAGGCCACCGTGGACAAAACGGGATGGACGTGAGACAACGCGGGGGGACGGAATGGGCAAACGTGACTGCCGTGTATGCCGGGCCAGATTTTTAAACTGTCAACAAATTTGCCACGGAAACCTAGCAGGCCGTAGTAAAACGGGATGAACGCAACAAAACGTTACAGGCCGTAACAAAACTTGGAGGCTCTCCGTAGTAGGACGGGAAGACATTCCCCGACATCTCACGGTCCTTTCCCGTCCTACTACGGACAGCCTCCAAGTTGTGCTGTCACGTTTTGTTGCGTTCACCCCGTTTTACTATGGCCTGCTAGGCTTCTCATCCGCACCGTGACTGCCGTGGCAAATTTTTGGACAGTTTAAAAATCTGACCCGGCATCCACGGCAATCACGTTTGCCAATCCCGTCCCCCCGCGTTGTCCCACGACCATCCCGTTTTGTCCACGGTGGCCTGAAACGGGGCTGCCGTTGCCGCCAGGAACATGGTGTAAACAAATTGTTGTCATTGTTTAAACATCACCATGCATGTTTTTTTAATGTTTTTTTAATGTAAACCTAAATAACTAATTTCATAAAATGCTACCAATGAACAAGTACATACATAATCGATAGTTTCCATTTTAGAGCGCGTTGATCGTATTCATTCATTCGTTCATTCATTCATTCGTACCGATGTGTAACTCATATTCGCGGTTTCAACCCACACACGCCGTGCGCATGGTACTTACCACTTTCTGTATCAGTAGTATGCATTTCTCACAGACTAGCCTCGTTCAAAATGGCGATCCGCGGAGTAGCAACCCCACGCTTGACAATTAATATTTACTTGTGGGTAACTAACATTGTGATCTAGAACACAATCGAGCTGTCGGTGAGTCTTGACATGTGATATGTTAAAATAAACGAAAGACGTTTTTTTAAAAAATCATAGTCTACCTCACTGTATGCAACTCTGCATTGATATTGTAAAATTATACAGTCAAACCTGCGAGCACCTGTCTATAGCGACCACCTGCTCATAATGACCGCTCTCTGGTGTCCCCCCCCCTAAACAATCATGCGTTAAGCTACCTGCGTAATGCAAGCACCTGCCTAGCGCGACCAGCGACCACCCCTTTTGGGTCCCAACGCATATATAAACCTGTGTATAGCGACCAAAAAAAAAAGAGCTTCAGCGACCAAGGCATCAACTCTGGTTGATCAAGGCTCCGATTTCTGAGCATGTCAACGCATAAACAAACATTTAAAATGACAATGAACTTCAGACAGACCGACACCAAATGCTTCGGACTCATAAACAAAGAGTATTCGTGCATATCACTATCTGATGCTGATACAGAAATGCGTCGAACAAAGGCACTTCACTCAATATCACGACAGAATTTGACATCTTACAAATAATTTAATTAGCCAAAACATTTTGCCATTTCACAATAGCCTAAATAAACCATAATAATCGTCAACATACATTGTATGTTGTGTTCAAAGCAACTATGTATAATCATGCGCGTAGCTGATTCTCTCATGATGATTAAATAAATGATACATTTTGACATTTTAATTTCACTTTAAAAGATTATGCAATTATTTAATATCATTTAAAATATAATGCCAATATATAATTTCAATTGTTTGTAATGTTATGCATGCAGCAAATAATAAATGAAACTATGGACACGTGCGTGTACATATGCCAATTAAAGGGGTAGTTTAGTTTTGGTAAGGCTGAACTTTAGTAGCCAAAACCTGCACAGTAACATTATAAACTAATAGTTATAACTCCACCATGCTCGAAAGGTATACAAAATTACAAACGACCAAGTAAAACGCCTGTTATCATTCAAAAAGAGCCATTAAAACACAAGAGGGCGCTTTTTAAAAAGGCATTGGTTTCAACCATTTTCAACCAAAATTATGCATTTGATGTTTTGTTGATATAATGATTAAATAGCGAGATCATCAACAACCATTTTAAAAACGCTTTTGAACATTTTTAAAAAAGTGCAAGCATTTTTTTAATTTTTTCAAAAAATCATCTAATTATTTGGGCCCCAAATAATTATAAGATCAGATGTATTTATTGATATTTCAGCCGTTTCTGGGTCGATTTTGAACAAATAAAGTTTATTCTGCCGTTAAAATTGCATATTCTCTCAAATTCGACACTCAGTTTTTCATTACCTCACAAAAAAATTGCGATGTGCAGCGCCCTCTCTACCAAAACTAAACTACCCCTTTAATTACACATGTGCATATAGGCATAATATGCGACCAGAAATTCAAAATGGCCGCCAACCTGTCAAATTTGACATTATTTTGAATTATTGGTGACTGAAATGATGGCTTTAAGTGATTTGGAGAAATGTTGAGCTGCCTGTGATTCTGTTAATGTGTTTGTGTAGTGTTCGTCTGCTGCAAGCTAACATATAAAAGTTATGAGATGATTGTCTTATCTTGAGTTAAAGAAAGTACCACTTAAGATCTACTCTCAGAAGAATTAAACTTAACTGGTGTTTGTGGAATAATATTGATGTGTACATCTATTGTAGATTTATGTTAATATTAAATATCAAATCTATTATAATTTGGTTGTGAAGTATATTAACAAGAAAGGTTCATAAGCTCCATTTATAAGTATAATTTTATACCAAGGAGTAACACATACATTTCCGTCCCATTACACTCATCATGTACTTCTTCGTTCATGGATGGGTTTTGAAAAGACAAATGTACAAAACAATGTAAGAACTTATCCGGCAGCGGAATCTAATATAAAAGAGGTTGGAATTCTCAATTAACTAATTATTAATCAACTTTGTAGAACAGATTTTGGAAACCCGTCAAATAAGATTTGTAAAAGACTTTCTTCGTTGTTAACTCACGATCAAATTCCCCTGCACGTGATACGTATAATACTGCCCCTCACCTATAGAACCATCGAAATCTGTTTTGAAGACTGTTTCCCGAACTATAAACCACACTCTTAATCAAACAATATATAACTATATCATTATTAATAGGTTTAATAAGACCATAAATTGTGTATCAACTATGTTTATGAGTTGGAACACGTTCCCAAATATAACGGCAAATATAATAAAAAGCGTAATTATGGAAATAACACAAATAGTGCTGATATCATATTTGATTTGGGGCTTATTATAGGCACGGGCGTAGCGGAACATATTTTTCAGGGGGATGAAGTATTAGCCCGAATATGTTTCCGTCCTGAATATTCACATGACAAGCACCTGAATATTTACCTGACAAGCCCCCCCCCCCCCCCCCCCCCCCCCCCCCCCACCCCCACAGCCGCCGCCTCCCGCAAACGACGATTCATCTCTACAGGTCTAACAGTCAGGCGCAAGATTGCTTTCCAATCTTTCTGAAAAGCATGGTTTTCCAATCTTTTGGACCCTAATGAATTATGCATAAGCCGTACACACCGTCATGCAACGCGCCTACCCCGCGTGTTATGTCTATGGGAAGAGAAATTTCACTTTTGAATCTCAGTCGCTCAAAAAATTATTACGAGAAATCTAACCATGACAATTTTTTAAGAATCGGTGTACTAAAACATGAATAAAGAAAGTTTCTTGATGTCAAAAAAGAAAGAAATCGAACCATGACATTTTCAGAAAATCTATTCGGAATACGTAATTAGGGGTATAATTTTGAAAATGTAGCTTCAAACGGCCGTTGCTAGACTAGCAGTACAGCCGCACATACTGTGGTATAAAGTTAAATCACGCTATAACATAACAAAAAAGTATGCATGTATGTGTGTGTTTGCGTTTGTATATGTGTACGAATGTGTTTGTGTGTGTGTTTGTGTGTGCGTGCGTGTGTGTGTGTGTGTGTGTGTGTGTGTGTGTGTATGTGCACTTGTGTGTGTGTGTGTGTGTGTGTATGTGTATGTGTGTAAATTATGTGCAAATGTATGTATGAGTGCATTGGTGTTTGTGTTAGTGTGTGTCTACTCGTGTGTGTGTGCGTGTGTGTGTGTATGCGTGTGTATATGTGCGTATGTTTGTGCGCATGTATGTCTGTTTGCGTATATTTGTGTGTGTGTTTGCATGCGTGTGTTTGTATGTGCAGGCCTATATATACGTGTGTGTGCGCACGTGCGTGTGTGCGTGTGTGTGTGTGTGTGTGTGTGTGTGTGTGTGTGTGTGTGTGTGTGTGTGTGTGTGTGTGGCTGTGCGTGTGCGTGTTTATATGTGTGAGTACGTGTGTGTGTATATGTGTTTGCTTGTTGGCGTGTGTGTGCGTGCGTGTGTATGTGCGTGTGTTGTGCGTGTGTGTCTGTTCGTGTGTGAGCGTGTTTGTGTGTGTTTGTGTGTGTATGTATGTGTGTGTGTGTGTGTGTGTATGTATATATATATATATATATATATATATATGCGTGTGTGCGCTTTTGTATGTGTATAGATGTGTGTTAAAGGGAAAGTTGAGTTTTGGTAGAGAGGGCGCTAGACTACTTAATTGGTTTGTGAGGTAATGAAAAACTGAGTGTAAAATTTGAAAGAGCATAATATTTAAACAATAAAATCATCTTTGTTTGATCAAAATCAGTTCAGAAACGGCTGAAATATCCATAAATATAACAATTTGTAATAAACCCGGGGCCCCGGGTTTATTAGAGAATTTTGAACCAGCCGTTAAAAATTCAAAAAAATGCTTCCTCTTTTCAAAAAGTTACAAAATAGGCATTTAAATGGTTGTTGGTTATTTCTCTATGTAATCACTATTTCAACAAAGCATCACATGCACAATATTTTATTCAAAATGGTTGAAACCGATGAGTGTTTAGAGAGCGCCCTCTTACGTTTTAACGGCTCTTTTTTAATGATAACATGATCTTTACTACGTCATTTGTAATTTTGTGTTCCTTTCTAGTTATAACTATTAGTTTGTAATGTAATGATGCAGGTTTTGGTTACTAAAATTCAGTTTCACTAAAACTGTACTCTCCTTACCAGAACTCAACTATCCCTTTAACCTGTGCCTTAGTTTGTGTTTGTGTATGGGCGGTTGATTTTGTGTCATTGGTATATTTTCAGTAAGTGACTGTCAAGCGAATCTAGTGCGCGGGGGAACATTTTACGCCCTCGGTCGGTGGAAGTCCAAGAACAGCCGTTTTCCAATCTTTTTTAAAAGATTGGAAAAGCAATCTTGCGCCTGACTATGCACTTGACTTGGCTGTAAATATTTTATCACGCAAAGATGGTTTCTACATAATTGATCAAACGCGTCTATGTGTTTATGTGTGGTGTTTTTAAAAAGTTGTTGATGATATCTCTATTGAATCATTATTTTAACAAATCATCAAATGCAGAATTTTTAAATGAAAAACTGCTCAAACCTCTTGAGTTGTAACGGCTCTTTTTTTTAATGGTAACATGGATTTTACTTAGTCGTTTGTAATTGTGTATACCTTTCGAGAATGGTGGAATTATAAGTATTAGTTTGTACCGTAACGGTGTAGGTTTTGGTTACTAAAGTTAAGTTTGACCAATACTTAACTATCCCTTTAATAGGTATAATAAAACCCTAGATGGTGTATCAAATATAAGTAGCGGAACAATAGTTTTCAGGTGGACTGAGGTATTTAGCCCGAATTTGTTTTCGCCCTGAATATTCACCTCACAAGCCCCCCCCCCCCCCCTCCTCACCAGAGCCCCGCCTCCTACGCCCATGTATATAGGGGTAGTAAGTTGTATGACAAACAACGATTCAACTCTAAAGGTCTAAAGTCTGCACTTGTCTTGGCAGTAAATATTTTATCACGCAAAGATGGTTTCTACATAATTTATCAAACGGGTCTATGTGTTTGTCTTGAGCATATAAAAAGAGATTATTGATAAGTGTGGTGTCCAGTGCAAATCATTATGGTGTTAATTTTGTCTTATATGTATTATGTAGTATAATGAGACTATAATATGCATTATAAACTCGAGCAGAATGAAAATCATGGCTATGACGTCTGTTTGTAGGCAACAAACCAGAGGGTATCCATGACACTACTCACTCGACATAATAAAGTAACAGCCAAATTAAATCCCCGAGATTCCTTTAACATTTTACAAAAAAGGAGAATAACCCTGCAAACTGTACAAATACCATTCAAAACCAAGAAAATGTCTTTCAAATAGTTGGGTAACTAAAGGGATGTAAAATGCGGGGGTATAATACCCCCTGCATAATTTTACCCTGAGCCTATTTTCCGTACAATGACACGTAGAAAGGAATACTCAACATTTCAAAGCTGAAAACGTTATACCAATCACACACACTTAGGTAAAGTTCGGCCAGCAAATGATGATAATTGCCGCATCGAAACATCGGAATTCGCTTTGAAGTAGAAGATCGGAACCATAAACCACACTCTTAATTTAACAATATATAATTCGATTATGATTAATAGGTATAATAACACCCTAAATAGTGTATCAAGTATATTTATGACAGGAAAAACGTTCCCAAATATAAAGGCAAATATAATAAAAAGCTTGATTATGGAAATAACACAAATATTGCTGACAACATATTTTTATTTAGCATGGGCGTAGCGGAACGTCTTTTTTCAGGGGGGCTGAAGTATTTAGCCCGAATATTTGTCCGTCCTGTCTATTCACCTCACAAGCCTCCCCCCTCCCCCACAGCCCCGCCTCCTACGATTATGTATATAGGGGTAGTTGTATCGCAAACAACGATTCATCTATAAAGGTCTAAAGTCTGCACTTTACTTGACTGTAAGATTTGTATCACGCAAATATGGTTTCTACTCAATGTATCAATAGGGCCTATATGTTTGTCTTGAGCATATAAAAAGGGAATATCGATAAGTGCGGTGATCGAGGACATGTTTGTTTAATTGATGTATCTACATTACGTTCAGTGATAATACATAGTTATTATTTAGTATAATGAGACTATAATGAGATGTGCATAATAAACTTGAGCAGCATGCAAATCATTGAAGTGACGTTTTAGGCAACAAACCAGAGGGTATCCATGGCACTGCTCACTCGCCATACAATCCATAATGAAACCACTAACAGGCAAATTATATCACATTTAGGAACATATCAACTGACTTAACCAATTTGAAAAGTATAATGTTTTTTGTTTGCATCTGTAAGTACAGTGGTATTTTATTTATTTAATTGGATAGGCGTGCGAGAAGGTATGCAGAACTCAATATAACAATACATCGAATTAACGCCCTTCTCACTTCCATGGGGTGAATATGACTTGTACATTGAAGGTTGCATGTAAGTTATGCACGTTTGATGGACGCAAATATACGACAAGTAATATAAAGTATACTTTAGAGGCTGTATTTCTCAAACTAAGTGTGGTGGACGACGAATTGATAAGGAGCTGTAGTATAAATCAAAGGACACTTGTGGGATATCGTCGGCGTGATAAGACCATTTGCCATATAAATGTATAATAAAGATCGCATGGTATTCGTATAAAAAGTTCATCTGTATCGGTAATTTATACGATGCACCCTTTAAATCTGGAGGTAAATATTTGTATTGTGATCAAAAGTCTAAAATGGATATCTTTAGATCGCATCGTATTCTGACTGTGAATCGTGTTACGTGGTATTTGATAAGGCGTATAACCAACATTACACACAGACTTTCAGGTCATTATCACTTGTATTAAGTGACATTGGACTATGGTTAGTGCGCGCACTTTGAAGCTATTTGTCAACAGGCGATATTTCGACTTGATCATACATACGAAAAGATAACATGTATTACAAAATTGTCTTTCCTTTACAACAGAAACTTCGAAACAAAGGGTGACATCAGACACCATGTCAAAAGTCCTTACCATATTATGTTAGAGAACTGTTTAAAGATGAGACAATGGCTGGTAAGGAAGCAACGTATGGGATTTTAAAGGCAGCATCGTTGGGAGACCTTGCCGAGATAAAATATTTGATAAGTCATGGCGCTGAGGTGAACAAGAAAGACAATGACGGATGGACAGCTCTGTTAAATGCTTCACAGGAAGGTCATCTCGAAACAGTGGAATATCTGATTAGTCAAGGCGCTGAGGTTAACAAGGAACTCAATAATAAAGCTACATCCCTGTATATAGCATCCCAGAACGGCCATCTCGATATAGTGAAATATCTGACAAGTCATGGCGCTGAGGTCAACAAGGAAGGCAATGACGGATGGACAGCTCTGTTTAAAGCTTCACAGGAAGGTCATCTCGAAACAGTGGAATATTTGATAAGTCAAGGCGCTGAGGTGAACAAAGAAGACAATGACGGATGGACAGCTCTGATGATAGCATCCCAGAACGGCCATCTCGATATAGTGAAATATCTGACAAGTCAAGGCGCTGAGGTGAATAAGGAAGACAATGTCGGATTGACAGCTCTGTTTATAGCTTCACAGGAAGGTCATCTCGAAACAGTGGAATATTTGATAAGTCAAGGCGCTGAGGTGAACAAGGAAGACAATGGCGGATTGACAGCTCTGTTTGTAGCTTCACAGGAAGGTCATCTCGAAACAGTGAAATATCTGATAAGTCAAGGCGCTGAGGTGAACAAGGAAACCAATGTTGAGAATACAGCTCTGTATGCAGCATCCTCGAAAGGCCATCTCGATATAGTGAAATATCTGATAAGTCAAGGCGCTGAGTTGAATAAGGAAGACAATGGCGGATGGACAGCTCTGTTTATAGCGTCACAGGAAGGTCATCTCGAAACAGTGGAATATTTGATAAGTCAAGGCGCTGAGGTGAACAAGGAATACAATGGCGGATGGACAGCTCTGATGATAGCTTCACAGGAAGGTCATCTCGAAACAGTGAAATATCTGATAAGTCAAGGCGCTGAGGTGAACAAGGAACGCAATAACGGATGGACAGCTCTGTATGCAGCATCCTCGAAAGGCCATCTCGATATAGTGAAATATCTGATAAGTCAAGGCGCTGAGTTGAATAAGGAAGACAATGGCGGATGGACAGCTCTGTTTATAGCGTCACAGGAAGGTCATCTCGAAACAGTGGAATATTTGATAAGTCAAGGCGCTGAGGTGAACAAGGAATACAATGGCGGATGGACAGCTCTGATGATAGCTTCACAGGAAGGTCATCTCGAAACAGTGAAATATCTGATAAGTCAAGGCGCTGAGGTGAACAAGGAACGCAATAACGGATGGACAGCTCTGTTGATAGCTTCACAGGAAGGTCATCTCGAAACAGTGGAATATCTGATAAGTCAAGGCGCTGATGTGAACAAGGAAAGCAATGTTGGGAATACAGCTCTGTATGCAGCATCCTCGAAAGGCCATCTCGATATAGTGAAATATCTGATAAGTCAAGGCGCTGAGGTGAACAAGGAACGCAATAACGGATGGACAGCTCTGTTGATAGCTTCACAGGAAGGTCATCTCGAAACAGTGGAATATCTGATAAGTCAAGGCGCTGATGTGAACAAGGAAAGCAAGAATGGACTTACAGCCCTGTGTGCAGCATCCAATAATGGTCATCTCGATACAGTGAAATACCTGTTAAGTCAAGGGGCAAAGAGGAACAAGGAGGGATTGCAAGACATGTATATTGCATCAAAACAGGGTAATCTTTATGACGTAAAATTGTGTATAAGTCAAGGGGCTGAGGTTAACAAGGAAAGCAAGAATGGACTTACAGCCCTGTATGTAGCATCAGGAAATGGTAATCTTGATACAGTGAAATACCTGATAAGTCAAGGGGCACAGGTGAACAAGACAGACAGCAAAGGATGGACAGCCCTTCATGCGGCATCATTTAAAGGTCATCTCGATATAGTGAAATACTTGATAAGTCAAGGGGCTGAGATGAACAAGGAATGCATTGACGGTCATACAGCCCGGTATGTAGCATTCCAGAATTGTTATTTCGATATAGTGAAATATCTGAGAAGTCAAGGGGCTGTTCAAAACAAGAAGGATGCTGCTGAAAATGGAGCTTTATTTCTCAATGCAACGAAAAGTCAAGGGGCTGATGTAAATAGGAGTGATGATGGTGTAATAGTCACGCAGAAAAATAAACTCGATACAGCGATGTATGTTAGTCCCCAAGACGAGGATTACATGCATAAGTCTGGGGTAAAAGGTAAGCATACTTTTCTAATTGGTAATAATATTAAATCAAACCAATGGGCAGTAATTTTATTCAGAATGAAATTAAGACAATTTCGGGATATAATAAACTAAGAATTAGTCAAAAGTCTCGACTTACATGAAACTTGCAAATTTCCCATTTATTTTTAGAGAAGCCCCTTTTACGTGCACCCTCCCCAATCGGTTGAGAAATGAAGTCAAAATGAGGAAGAACAAATCTAACATATCAGTTGAACTTATTATTCTCACTGCTATGGAATCATACATGCGACATAAATGTCATACTTTGGAACAGGCGCACAGAAAAGATGTTCATGTTTCCATATAATGCATACAGCGCCCAATAATATATTAACACAAATTTGCAAAGAAAAATATATCATAAAGGGTACAAAACTTTTCGTCATCTTGTAATATCATGTTTATTGACCTATGTGGATCAAATTATTATGACAACAAATATATTTGTCTGTATTTTTCTAAATCAATCCAGATTACAATGTTCCACTGGAGATTCTAGCTCGAGGTCCACAAGCTCTGACGGCCTATAATGAAGCAATGCGAGAAGGAACAAAAGCAAACTACGAAACCCGATTAATGATCGTGGGACAGAAAAGAGTTGGAAAGACGAGTCTCCAAAAAGCACTCACCGGGGAGATGTATGTATTGTTAATAATTATAATATCTATATAACTGTTAGTCCGCCTGCCCTCACGTCCATCCGTATATTGGCCTTCATGTCTTCACATTCATATATAAATTAGTTATCTTGATATCGCATGTTTATGAAATGTACTTTTACAAAAATAACTGTTATGGATCTAAATTGCTCATACTATACCTTAGTAGGTCGAAGACCGGTAATGAAGTAGTTATTCTATATCACATTATAAACATTATATCAATTAATACATAACTTATTAGTAAATACATAAGTACATGGCGAGTCCTTGCAATCTTCTTGCGGGATAATAATTGTTGCCGTTCCAATTTATATATTCTAGTTATACAACCAACAGGCGTTACACTAAATGTAATGCTACGTATTGTCTCTTTCCTTGGCATGTATGAGATAATGACTCTGCAAAATTGTGGCGTGATTATGATTGTTGGCCAAGGCTTTGGTGGATGTATCTCGATCTAACAACTATAATTGTTTAGTTCATTGTTAATCCTTCGTGGGGTGTTTTTTGTGGCACTGAGGCCTTGCTATTTCGCCAGAGAACATGATGAGGTATTTATTTTCAGTGGCGGTTTCAATGTCGTGCAAATGATTGTTCATATTGTTGGGGATATTAGAAGGATGGCCGGTACAGATATATCATACACTTATAAAAGTAAAAATATTTAAATCAATGTATATTTTTAATTTAAATGATATTTTAATGGCCACATGTTCTATACATAAGACAGGCCCATGTATCGGAGGCGAAGGAGACGCAGAGGTTAGGGGGTTGCAAACCGAAATATTTGGGGAAAATCACCTACAATTCCGATTCATTAATGTCATATTCGAGCAAACTCATGTCATATTCCGGCAATTTCGTAATATTCGTGCACATTCATGTCATATTCAGGCAAAATCACGTAATCTTATCAGGGCAAAATAAAACACTTACGGACAAAATTGTGTCAAATTATGTCACTTTTTAGACTAAAACATCAACATTATATAATAATGATAATGGCATTTTATTCAACAAAATGTCACATTCGCAGCTAAAAGCTGAATTGCAGCGTCATTTACAACACTATTTACAAACATGGAAATAATATTAATGAATTCACGATATGAAGAAACGTTGATATATTTATACAATAATTAATGATTAATGAAATAAATCGTAAAATATAAATTTCAGGTAGCAAAATGGTGAAGACCTTTTTTGGGTAAAGGCCTAATATCCGTGAAAAAGAACGTAGCCCGCTAAAGAAAAAAAAAAATGTTCCCCTTCGCCCATGGGTTATGGCAGAGGGCATTGCCCCTGGAAGCTTCGCAATTCTAGCAAGATAACTCAATATTAGCCCAAACTATAATCAGTGGCAGAGGCTTAGTCCGGGTTAACAGGACAATAATTACCAGTAACCGGTTAAACTGGTTTCACACCTGTGGAATTTCATTTCCCATTGATGGTTGTCATTTCCCACCGAAGATATTCTAATTGTTTCTTTTCATTATTCGATCGATCCCTCCTAGTTCTGCTTAGGCATTAGGACAAAGGGCCGATTGACATCGATTAATAGTATGACCGGTCCTGTCTTGGATGAACTAAGACGCAATATCACTGATGACCGGTAGATTTAATTTCCATTTGACTTAATACAGGTTTGATCCGAAAGAGCAGATAACAGATGGAGTTAGTATCGTTATGCAAACTGTGGAGGCAAGTGAGATATCGTGGAATCTCAAACCAGCTGGCGCTTTGCAAACGGATGCAGAAGGTATTTTTTGTATATAAATGTTCGTTGTTTAAGGTTTGTTATTGTATTGTACGATTAAATAAAACCAAATAGACTTATATTAGTATAATGAGATTCTGTTCTTGTCTATAAAGGTGTTTGTTGAATCACGTGTCTGTTTACATGAAACCAAAACTGAGGAAATCTAGTCAAATGGGGAAAATTACGCGAATATTTACAAATCTAGTGTGAATAAACGTCTACAAATGTTTTACTCAAAGTGGAACTAAATGTTCGTTAATATTCAAACTCAAATTATAGTCAGTATACTAATATGTACACATTGGGGTAATCAGTAGCATCATTGAATGACATATATCAGTTTTGGTGGTTTCATAGTAAAATTAATGATTTATTTTGGATCATTTTACGTGAGCTTATATTAATATTATATATTTTTGTTTACATTCCTTTCTATAGCATTCAAAGAAGATGTGGCAAATGTCGTAGTAAAGAAGCTCATGGCAATAGCGGTAAGTTATATCACTTGTTGATCACTCAGATTTACGCCAATATTGTAAGCATGCTAACTGACAATTTATCTGATCCCTATGGAAGACCAGCATCATGAGGGCATAATGCTCTACAGCTGAAAATTAGTTATCCAACCGTAATCTTCATTACTATATCCATTGTACTTGACTTTTATATAAACCGAACACAAAAAGTAACTTCACCCCTAAGCAATTGCCCATAATTTCATAACCGATTATTGTTTCAGGATGTCATCTTACCACATTATTAACACAGCTGTTATGTTCGATATGTGCGAAAGTCAGAGATATTCATTACTTTATGGCAGAATGAGCCCAGATTAAAGACAAAATGGCCCAATTCAAAAGTCACAAGGTATTGCGCGTGCCTGTACATTGTTGTGAATCCGCACATGTGGCGGAATGCATTGGTCATGGTTTATGAAACAATGCTGTTTGATATTCCATTCATTTTGATTTTTTGATGGCTCAATAATTTGTAATGATAATAATACTTTTGCGAATTTTCTGTAATGTGTGCTCACTCAACCATGGATTAATGGTTACCTCTTATATTTACACATTGTTTTCCTAACTACCATATGGATATATTGGCAAGACGAAATCTTGAAATGATTCTTGGTTATGAAATTATGGGCAATTGCTTAGGGGTAAAGTTACTTTTTGTGTTCGGTTTATGCTCGTGTTAATGTGTGTATGTTTGTATTTTTCTGCTTTGTATTGAAATATTTCTGTATTGTTTTGATGTGGGTTCTTTTAAATGGAAATGAACATAAATAAGAAACAAACAACAATTCATACAATTATGTATTATTATGATAATAAATATACAACAAATAATATGAATATTTATATAGCGCAGCTACTATAAACTAGACTAGCATAGACTAGCATGTAATGTACATTTCGACAACTTGTTATTATGAAGCTGCCGAGTGACATATTTGTTTTTTGCAAATGGTTTAAGTTATAAATTCATAATACTCACATTTCATGCATATTTCGGTTTAGGAAAAGGGAGACTTCAGTGAAGTAAAGACCAAGGACCCAGATCATATCCCTGGCTTGCGTGGATCACATATTAGAGGTATTTTCTCAATTCGCTTAAATGGATCTAGTAACCTTGTCAAAATCCACAAATGTTACTTATCACTCTAGTGGTTCTCACATACTTTGTTTAATTGGTCTTACCAACAGAAGCATGGAACAGGATTCCAAGCAAAATATAAGGCATTATAGTACAAACATTCTTGTCCCGTTAAGTGTATGTTTAATGAGATAAAGCCAAATAAAAATAATAAAGCCAAATAACAGTTTGGGGGGGGGGGGGGGGTTACCGAAAACATCTATATTGGCCAAACTATTGGCCAAACTAATTGATCAATATTGTTGAATAAGTATTTCAAAAGGGCTTGTGTTGTAAAATCCGAACCTAAGGACATAAGCATCATTAAATACAGAAATATTAGAAGAAATCCAATGGCCGCCACTGAAATGTATAAATCCACTGCCCATTAGCAACTGTCCGCGCCGCTATCGCTGTCTGGAGATATCGACAAGCCCGCATACCGGATACCACATGGCCCAGCGTGGTCTGTTGCACGTAGCGTATGTGCGATTCCGCTTTGGCGTTATCGATTTGCGGCAAATCATTTTTTTTTGTGCAAATAAATCAATTAGTAGGTGGTTTTCATGGCCAGATTGTTATAATCCCTTATTAGTACAATTATATTCTTTCACATGGTTGGTAATAAGAGCGTATACATTTAATTTGTTTGTGTGTGTGGCGTTTCCAACTACTGTCATTTAGCTTTAAGGTAAAACAGATGAATGATTGTTTACTTACTATACTACATGCAGGGAACGCCGAACGCATGGGCATCGTGGATGAGACTTTGGAGCAAAACACAGCAGACAAATTAGGTATTTAATATATTATTTTTGAGTAATAGATGTGCTATCAAATTCACATTGAATTTGCGATTGTAGAAGAACGGAAAATGTTTCGAATAATGTAATTGATCTCTTTCATGCATTATGTTGAAAGAACAATGTGCCAACAAAATTGGTAAAGGAATAAACCTCATGTACAACACCCATAAGTTGTGGTGCACGAGTCAAATTGTGTCATTTATGACTGTGTATCTGAGAAAAGATACTGTCTTCCCCTAACCTGCTCATGTCAGAGAGTAGCAGGCATCCTACTCATGAACTCATGAACGGACGGTACTCTTCATGAACATTCGTTGCAAGGCGAATCAGTACAATCGGGTTCATGGAAAAAAACATGACATTGTCAATTATCATAATTACAAGGAAAATATTTAACTAGACTTGTATATCAATGCTGGGTTGATATGTATTCAGTACATCCGTAACAAACATTCCCAACATCAACCCCAACCCCATGCTTTATATATAAATTCTTTGCATCAGTTTACATACATCCAGCATTTATCGGTGTACCACATTAATTTATTTTCATTGAAGATTTTACACGCGAAGACAAGAAACGAGACAGAAAAGGTAATTATGTTTATATTGAATAGCCAATTGAACGTCAACCAATGTCTATTATTATGACCTCTCCGATCAATAATGAAAAGTAGGTCTTCGAATTTAGGTTAAATTATGTTCATGGTGAAGTAATCAACATTCTATCGACGTTAGGCGCTCTCTACGTATTTTAATTCGCTTCTTGAATGTGAATGAGGGAGGTTGATGGTTATGGTGATTATATCTTACTCTCAACAATAATTCTCCTTAATTATCGTTATTATCAATTACCAAACAATACTTTCTACATGTAAAATTACCATGTAGATGAATTAATTACGATAAATGTCTTTAACGTGCTTTTTGGTTTGCATAAGTGTTACTGATATTTTGACCGTCTATCAATCCAGTGTTATCATCTCCACCAGTAGAGGATACGAGGCCGAAGACGAAAGGTCGACAACCCAGAAAACCTGAAGAAGACATTCTGAGACTCGTTCGAGATAAAGTAACAACAGCTTCCGCCGAAACTGAGGATAACAAACTAAGTTTCACCATCTGGGATTTTGCTGGACATGAAACATACTACACAACACATCAGGTAAGTATTTCAGATATCACTTCCTAAATAGTATAACAGTTCTATCCTCTTCATGGGATAACCTTTAAAGGGAAACACGGGATAATGACATGTTCAGAACTTAATTGGGTTCACCTGTTGAATGTGCACATATACCTTGCAAAAACCTACCCAATTCAGCGGAGTCCACAGTATGTCCAACCGATTCACAATATGGTATATGTACATGGTATTTGCTGACTGAAATAATGGCAATTGATGCATCTCAAATATATTATACCATATCAGAAGAATGACTTGCAAAGATCGTCCGGATGAATACAGATATGTCGATTAATCAGCATTAATTATCTTTCTACTGATGTCCTTCCTCGCGTGGTTTGTCACATTTATAAATCCATTGTAATAGCACTACCATTGGTAACAACTCATTACCACCTTTGTAGTTTAATGGGTACAACACAGACCTATCAGTTCAGAGGTTGATGGTTTGGATCCCTGTCCAATCAAAGCCAATTCCCTTTGCTAACGTCTTGCTTTGTATCACATGATAAATGTCATGTTTATTTATGTTAGTAAACAATGACTTGTTTAATGTATTCAGGTATTTCTGACTTGGAGAGCTATTTACATCCTAGCATTTGACCTAAGCAAAGATCTTCATGAGACGGCTGTTCCCGACGATCCCTCTAGTATTGGCAAGGTAAAAAGTCGTTATAGATGTTTTGTTAACTGCATTACTCCACATAATTTGATTTTGTGGAGAAGGGTTAGAGTTATGGGGACCTTTCCTGTTTGCCTTTTCTGGTTTAATTAAACCCTCACAATGGATTCTCAACATTAATATTGTTTGTGGGTTGCCCACAATGACTTTTGTTAGTACTAGGAAATAAGGACACGCAAAATATATAATTGTAATTCAGCGCATTCTTCTGGAGTGGCTATGTTGTACCACCTTAATCCTTGTTTTGCCAGTTGGTCATAATCAAAGATAAGATGCCAGTTTAAAGATAAATAAGCAGCCTATCGACATTTTACTACATAATGGTATTATAACGCGACAAGTAATATCAATTAAACTTTACATTTCAAACTTGCATGCAATGTTATCACGAGACAATTGTATTGTGCATAGTTTGTATTGTTTACCTTGCTTCATATTATAATACACTGTACATTCCATGAGTGCTTAAAGGGATAGTTGAGTTTTGGTAGAGAGGGCGCTAGACTACTTATTTTTTTGTGAGGTAATGAAAAACTGAGTGTAAAATTTGAAAGAGCATAATATTTAAATAATAAAATCATCTTTGTTTGATCAAAATTGGTTCAGAGACGGCTGAAATATCCATAAATATAACAATTTGTAATAAACCTGGGGCCCCAGGTTTATTAGAGAATTTTGAACCAGCCGTTACAAATTCAAAAAAAAATGCTTCCTCTTTTCAAAAAGTTACAAAATAGGTATTTAAATAGTTGTTGGTTATTTCTCTATCTAATCACTATTTCAACAAAGCATCACATGCACAATATTTTATTCAAAATGGTTGAAACCGATGAGTGTTTAGAGAGCGCCCTCTTACGTTTTAACAGCTCTTTTTGAATGATAACATGATCTTTACTACGTCATTTGTAATTTTGTGTTCCTTTCTAGTTATAACTATTAGTTTGTAATGTAATGATGCAGGTTTTGGTTACTAAAATTCAGTTTCACCAAAACTGTACTCTCCTTACCAGAACTCAACTATCCCTTTAATCATACCAATGATATATCAATATGATAATACAACTGTTATAGCAGAAATATAAACTACGTCGAAATTAGAGTTTGAAAAATGTTGTGAGGTGTTTAAATGTATATCATACATATATATTTTCCTTCCATTGCCCACAGTAAAGTAACCCTATCAGGAAATAGGAAACCATAAAACCAAACGGCTCTCATTAAATCAAAGTCCTAATTCTAACATGTAAGTCCGTATATTGAGACTCTACCACGGTGTTATCTCTATTGCTAGCAAGAATGGTAAATTATTTCTGAGATAAAATGTAAACTAATTATTTCCGAATTTATATTTATTTGTTTGGCCAATTTAATTAATTCGTGTGAAAAGGGAAATTAAAATGAAAGTAGTTGAACTGCATACATTATGGGACTTCGATCCACTTATCACTTACATATCAATGTTTGTTTTTTGTTGTTGATATATTAGACAAGCGGTGTGACTAACCTTGACTTCATACATGAATGGATTTCTCTGATCGTTGCATACGCAAGGCCACCAACAGATACCAAAGACGAAACCTCTACACTCCCTTTCCCACCGATTATAATCGTTGGGACACACAAGGACAGCATTCCTGGAACAGAACAAGAAAAACTTGAAAAGGTAACTCGCACATTTCCAGGAAATCATACTGTTGTGGTGCCTTTTATATTTTTCAAGAACATACATCATTCATGAATAATAATAAAATAATAATATCCTCGATTTATATAGCGCCTATCACGATTGATAATCATCTCTAAGCGCTTTACAATTATATTTTTTATCCCAGTCATTGGATACATTCTGCAATCAATCCAGCACACAAAGTGCACGTTTTCCACTCCCTGGTGAGCATTCCAGGCAAGGGATACACTGATTTTAAAGATTCAGCGAAAGATAATGATTATTGTACTGATGATTATACATGTTTACACTTAGAACAAAACAATTATGACACAAGATAATTTATGGAATTAATACAAGTAAAGGTGCTAAATGCGTAATTCCAAAGGCATCGGACAATACCCCTCTTCATGTCCGTAATGTATTTGTTAAAGAGATTTGAATAAAACATACTAATTTAATTCACATTAGATTGACTTTGCCTTTACAACGATCCGAGACAGTCTGAAAAGTAAGCCTTACTGTGATCATGTGATACCAGAGTACATCGCAGTGGAAAACTCTCTTGGTGCGAAAGACAAAGAGGTGAGAATTGTCAGAAAATAATTACAAACTATAATCATTAGGATTGGAATATTGCACTGCTTGCCTGGGCCGATAAAATTGTTGAGAGTGGGGGCGAACTTCGATTTAAGAGAATGGACCGGGAGGGGATAATGGCTTTTTCCCGTTTTTTTAGAGAGAGAGTAGGGGGAGGGGGGGGGGGGGGGGTTGCAAAAATGTTGTGGGTGCAAGGAATGAGGGAACATAATACGAGCTAATTGCTGACTCATTATAATATGCATGCACAAAGTTGAAATTAACCTCACTGTTTTTTAAAGTTTAATGATACATATCTTAATAATGCAGTTGACATATAAAAGCAAAGGTTTTACTTATTACATACTTTAACTAGTAACAGGAAATCTGAAAGGCATTACAGAACCACTATATCTGAACATGATTTTGTTTGACTCAGTCAAGGTTACTAGATCGTTTTCGTTTTCTCATCTACCTTAATACATAGACACTGTTTTTACAGCGATGACATACATGACTTTTTGTATACATTTTGTTCTCATCTCGTCCCCTTTAGATACAAACTCTGAAAGACAAAATCGTCGAGATTGCCCTAGACGCGGATTACATGGGAGAAGACATACCCCTGCGCTGGATGAAGTTCGTTCAGGATGAAATCAAGACTGGAGCTAAACATCCAATCCAGGATTTAGAGCACGTATGTCAATTTATGTTTACAACTCGTGATTTTAATGTCAATGTTAAACATTGTCTATCAAATATTGCTTGAAACATTAAATAAATTGTTAGACAGTACTGGATTCCATATCCAAAAGTCAGACCTTTGTGTGAATATTTCGCACCCCAAGCTGATGAAAGAAAAGTTTTGTAATTAATTTTCATGAACTATGTTCTCGAAAAAATATATCAACTCCTGAAATGGACTTGAGTTAAATCCTGTAATAATGGTTTATTCATTTATTTACTAATAATTCATATTTCATCTTGCAATATTGCATGTGTTTAACTTGTAGGTATATCAAATATTATAAGAACTACCTTGGTCTTGAAAGCCTATATTCTTTAAATAATAGAACAATTATCTCGCTCAAAAGCAATGAACCTTAGAATTTAAGGCGGTGTTTACCCTCTTCATTTTTGTTATATCGTTATTTCAAGATCAAAGCCACTGCTGCTAAATTTGGAATTGAAAGTGATTTGGTGACTATGCTGACGTTCTACCACGATCTCGGGGAGATTATCTATTTTGGGGATGTCAGCGATGATCTCACTGACCTAGTCATCTTAGATCCTCGGTGGCTCGTCGACGTTTTCAAGGAGGTCATTACTATCTTTGAACCAGAAGATACGGTCAGTAAATCATGATTGTGACAGTTGTTTGAAAACACCATGATATGATACATTAACCAATTAGGCCACGCGGTCCCCAAATGTGTATCACGTGTATATACACATAACACCATTTAAGTTATGTATTTATTGGCTCCATAACATTATACAAGTAGCGATACCGTCTTCAAGGACAACTTGTCACATGAGTTAGATAAAGTTGTATTATAACCCACATATAATGGCTTGGACAGTATATACTTTAAAATATAACAAGAAGTTGCTGGAGATGTGCTTTTTACAACAAAAAAAACTCACATTGGTAGTTAAAACTTCATGTATTATCTATATCTTCATGTATCTCTGGGTTTTTTTTTTCCTCAACAGAACCATATGGTAGGTATCGCCTGGAACAATATAAAGGAAAATGGAATATTGGAAGAAAGCTTCATCAGACATGTCTGGAGAAGATTTTCAGCCGAGACTCAAAACCGGCTAATTGACCTCATGATGAAGCTGAATTTGATTTGCTTCGACTCGGAAGTTTCATATCCTTGCAAACGATTCTACGTGCCTTCGCTACTGAATCCAAAGAACAAGGTGGAACAAATCAGATCTCCAATGATGACAGATTCATTCACGTTCTACACCAGTCTAGACAAAGTGTTCCCGGGTAAAATTTGCCTGCTATATTATTGTATAAGGCATTATACTCATAACCAAAAAAGTAAGTTTGGTTGAGTGTATTTCGTGCTTAATGCATTACATATAAGTTTACCTGCAGTTTTATGAAGTATAGAAAGTGACTCAAAATAATGCTACTACGAAGACTGATAAGAGTATAACGGTCTATCAATAGACTTCCATTCTAGATGAATAGTCATCTACAACCACTGTTGGATCTCTCCATTTCCAAATATGTTATTTACTGTATATGATTCTAGTTTCCATTGTACTAATTTAATTTTACACAAACCTCTATTCGATTTGTACAATGTTATGAATTAGAAATTTGGTTGGAGATTAAAATAAACTGAAGTTAAACTTGTTATATATACCTACAAGTATTGGTTAGAAATCTGTATGTTCACATTTTCCTCGACTGTCTCCCTCTCTGCAGTTGGTATCTTTCACCGTCTCATGTGTCGCATGGCTCGCAGGTTCGGTCCTAAAGTAAAGCTCTACCACCACGGAATCGTCCTGCAAGAAAAGAACAACGACGTACTCATCCAGATGATGTCTTTCCCAGAGACATTTATTAAGGTATTCCATTATTTTAATCATGTAAAAGAACGAAATTCTGATAATGTTGTACGTTTGTCTTCAAACAACGGATATGTATAGGGCTATATTTTTCATTTCAACAATTGCAATCGGTGAACGAATAAACATTTCGCCGAAATTGAAATATTTAAGAACGCAATTCAATCATGTCAATATCATCTTTGTATTCGATATTTGAGAACGTGTTGCTGGGTAGTTGTAAAGTACTTCACGAAAAACAAAGTACGTAATAATAGTTCAATTCCATGAAACAGGTGACGTTTCGCAACCAAGTAATAGCTGGTGAAAGTGGGGACCATGACGCCTGTAAAGAGAAGAGTCGGAATCATACAACAGTCAAGTCCACCGCCAGTGAAAGTGTGGACCATGACACCTGTAACGAGAAGAGTCCGGATCATACCGCAGTCAAATCCACAGCCAGTGACAGTGGAGACCATGGCGCTAGTGAAGAGAAGAGTCCGGATCATACAACAGTCAAGAGGGTATGTCCTGTTTTATTTCGAACAATTTCAAATGGATAATTAATTTGAGAGGTATTAGAACACTTAATGTATCATTTAGAAGAGCATGTAATTTTACAGACAGAACAAACTTTATGTTATCAAAATTGGTTCAGAAAAAGCTGAAATATCAACATATTATATCCGACTGGAATAAATGTGGGACCCACATGTATTCACTAATTTATGAAAACAATCATGTAATGGCTACACTTTTTGGAAAATATACCAAAGGGGTTTAATGATCTCTCCATTGAATCTTGAATTCAAGAAATCATCAGATTCACAATTTGTTAACATCAAATTTTTGAAACCACAACCCTAACCCTAACCCTAAACTTCTCGTGCCTTGTTTGCATGGTAACTTCATATTAACTTGGCCCCTTGTAAGTTTTGCTACCATCGGGCATGGTGGAATTATAACTAATAGTTTATAATGATATGGTGCAAGTTTTGGTTATCAACTTTCAGTTTTACCAAAACTATATTATCCCTTTAATGTACACTTTTTATAAAAACAATTATTTCAAAAATCTTAATATAGACATTACAATTCAATAAATCGTGTATATTAAACAAATATACCATGCACTGAGAGCCTCTAGTTGAAATTATGGATTCCGAGGTGACAGGAAAAACACTATGTTCTGAGGGTCGTAGAAGAATCCATAATTTCACTAGTGGCTCGAAATAGTGCATGATATATTTGTTTTATATCCTTCGCATAATCATAATCATCGCAAAACTGTATGATTTAAATTAAATTAAAAACAAATATAAAGCAAGACAAAACATTGATCATGGAACCATCACTGCACTATGTTCTGTTTGTGACACTGACCCCCTTTGCGCAATAGTTATAGCGCAAGGGCGTATTGTGCTATCTTTCCCATAGAATTATGAATAAACCATAAGCCGTATTCACACGATAAAAGCCAATTCTTAAGAGTTGCAATTCTTAAGAATTGCAACTCTTAAGAATTGCAAAATGTGTGTTCAAAAGATGCCAATTCTCGAGAGTTGCAATTCTTAAGAATTAAAACCGGAAGTAGTGTGCGCGCCTTTCTCATTTGAGGTCACGCGCGCTCACTTGACTTGTTTTCACACCGGAAGCATATCTCGGTCATGAGGTCAACCTAAACCACGAGTCTCGAAGCTGATTGTGTTCAGACGGTAAAAAAAAATAGACTGCGCGCAGTCGCGCGCTTATCGCGCGCTCATTCTGCACAAAATCTTACAAGTATCTTGTAGTTATCTTGTGGTTTGGATCCACAAGATAACCACAAGATAACCACGAGATTGCGCATACTTTGCAGTGCGCGCAATCTTGTGGTTTGGAACAGGGGGGTGTCACTGCTGCCAGAGTGAATTACATAAACCAATCACAGAGCAGTTCATACGCGTCGTCACCAGATCGAGGTCAATAAAACAAGTTCATATGCATACGTCACCATAGATCCCATTGTTCTCAAGCGTGATACAATCTAGGACAGTGCGCAGGAAAATAGGCGCGATGGTCTACGCGCACTTCATAGCATGATGATTGGTCAAGTCTTTCTAGGTCACTACGCGATGACGTCTAGTGGTATTCCTTTTCAGCTTCAAAAATCGGTTCACTCCGCCATGTTGCCCATGTACAAAGTCTATTGGACACGTGACTTGCGCGCGTTAAGTGAGCCTTCTAGTTATAAACGGGTTGGTTTGTTTATTCATACTTCTATGGTTTGGAAACCACAAGATAACCACGAGTTTTGCGTGTTCAAACGAGCGCTAACCACAAGATATTCTTAATAATTGCAAACCACGAGATAACCACAAGATAACCACAAGATTGGCTTTTATCGTCTGAATACGGCTATAGAGTAACTATAATAACAAACCAACCCGTTTATAACTAGAAGGCTTACTTAACGCGCGCAAGTCACGTGTCCCATATACTTTGTACATGGGCAATATGGCGGAGTGACACGATTTTTGAAGCTCCCGTGTACTACTGCTCTACGTCATCGCGTAGTGACCTAGAAATACTTGACCAATATAAACGGGTTGGTTTGTTTATTCATAATTCTATGGACCAATCATCATGCTATGCAGTGCGTAGACTATCGCGCCTATTTTCCTGCGCACTGTCCTAGATTTTATCACGCTTATGAGAACAATGGGATCCATGGTGACGTATGCATATGAACTTGTTTTATTGACCTCGATCCGGTGACGACTCGCATGAACTACTCTGTGATTGGTTAACTGTAGTTCCCAAGTAGCCCATAATGCAACCAGTAGTAGTACCTTCCGGTGACCAAAAATCGCGTAACTCTGGCAGAGTGACCCCCCCCCCCCCCCCTGATCTTTCCATGCATGGTTACGCGCATTAACAACTAATGCGCACCCAAATGAAAAACGCGCGCATCAACGTGAATAATTAACACACTTTACGTAATGTGTGTTTACGTATGTATGTATGTTTACAAACGTGTAGTGGAATGCATGAAATAGACTATTTGTTTTTTAATATCTTCTATCGATCTTTTTGATATAAAAAAAATGAGTTTACTTACCATAAATGTCACTTGATATATCCAAAATGTAGAGTCCACAGCCTCAGGCACGATAAATAGTTTTAAACGGACGTCAATCGAATTGGAAAGTCAACGGAACGCAGTCAAAGACAAAGTCTCAATCATATTAATGAGTTTCAAAACAATGTCAAACCAAACAATGGAACACTAAAAACGTATGTACATGATGAAGTCAATGTTATTGTTACTATTAGTTGTATATTATGTACAATGCATCCACTGTGAATGTGGAAAATCCGTGGGCGACTCTCAGCATTTACAAGGTTCATGTGAGTAACATTATTGCTTGTAGTAGGACTAGGTATAGGTCTAGGTCGTAGCCTTGAACACACGATTAGACAAAGGAAAGGCATTACCTTTGAATTTGATGTCCACACCTTTGATTGACAAAAAGTGTCGTTGGAGAGCAAACTTGATACAATGCATCGATTTAGCCGAATATCCGTCCCCTTTCTCAGTGCGGGCCCCGGCGTAAAAACGTGAAAGAAGCTTGTCTAAATCAGCAATGTCCATGACTATGGTCGATATTTCTTCAAAATTCACATAAGTGAGCAAGCAGAATTCTTTGAAGATTGAAAGTCCGTATTTTATCTTTTTTTTGGTGTTTTCACTATCTGTTGATCCAATAAATTCTTCTAAATCCTCGTCATCAATTAGGTTAAACCGAACCGCGGCTGCCATTTTGGTGGTTTGTTTACAAATATTGCAGCGGCGCGAAGTTTAATTTTGCAGCGCAGACGATCCGTTTAATACACAAGTCTATGGAGCGATACCGATCCGATATATCGCGTTGATATTGTGTATATCGTGTTGATATCGATTTGATATTGTGTATATCGTGTTGATATCGATACAAATCATTTATCAATCGTTATATATGACGTCATTCATGGAATAGCATTTACTATTCCATGAATGACGTCACGCATAGCACATTTTTCTCCATGGGCATTACTATGTTTGGTCACATGACGCTATGTAGACCAATCACTGAACAGGATTGTATTCATGTAGGATATAAATATAAATATATTTATGAATCAACATCATACTGTTCTCATTATCAACCTGTCTGACCAATATCCATTCAAACGCTATACGCTTTCTCGAAAATTTGAATAATAGATAATATAACAATCACATTCAATGATCATGAAATCAATGTTGTAAATATTTCCTATGTCAATCCGATGTGTATAAATTCCTAATTGTGTCACCAATTTCATTGTTTCAAGATTATTCAAAAGATCTGCACAGAATTAAATGAGCTTTGCAGTGGCTGGATGGGGGACACGTACCAAGGAAAAGTCATCTTTGACTGCCCTCGTCCAGACTGCCCGTCGAGATCTATCTGGCCATGCACCGAGCATGGAAGCACTACAAGGGACCTGAGAAGTCTCTATGGTAAAATATTAAACCGGGTAACACTTGTATCCTCAATTAAAGGGTGTTTTTTTTTTATTCATTGACTATTATTCAATTACATAGATGAAAAGGTCATTTCGTGCTGATAAGAATTTATAATAATGGTTCAATCGATGTTCTTTGTTAAGTCACTTGTGGTAATATGCTCGCATTGTATACATTAAAGGGGGAGCCAAACGCTGGCATTTTCGTTTACCATGCTTACTGTTACTGATTTGTGCACAATGCCGGTTACTTCTAGTCGTATGCTCTCTTTGGTTTCATGGAAATAATAATGGAAATAATCAATGTTCTGTTTTACTATTTCAATCTGTTTTGACTGAACACTAAAGGCTGCAATTTTTTCCAACTGTAATATATGAAAGGTCATCTGTACGTGCATTAGCAAACAAGGGCTATGTAACGACTGACATAGCAGCAGGATCAACCGCGGATATACAGACTGTCCCAGAAAAAAACGAAACCGGGTTTCAACGCAGAAATTTTATGTTATAATGAATAATTTCCTTGATGATATATATATGTCTGAAAAGCTCTGAGTCTCTTCTTTCATTTGATATACAACTTATGGCACATAATTCACGCATGACTGAATTAGAACGATGGAAAGTGGTGTTACCAAGATTCTATTTGCACGCTGATATTGCAAGTTTGGGTGAGGTTTTGGGTGAGTTTAAACGTACTTATTTTGAAAAAGGACAAATACTGCATAACAATTCAAAGTATTTAAAGTCCTTATTTTTTACTCAAATTTGTGAAGAACATTTTACAGATATTACTGAATAATCTGACACCAAAATCCAAAAAATAAAAAAAAATTCACAAAAATGGCTATTAGACTATATTATATGTCCCCCCTTAAAACACATTGAATATAATTTTGTATCATTAGTGATACCCAAGAGAATATATACCGCAATACGTGACAGGAAATCTGCATTTATCAGTAACGCCATAGGCGTAGGGGCGGGGGCGCTGGTGGCTGCATCCCCCCTGGAGTTTTGAAAACGGCCATATTCGGGCATAAAGCACCTTAAATTCGGGCATCTTTTGGAGCTAAACCGTGTCATATTCGGGCCAATCGGTGTCATATTCGGAAGAAAGTCATATTATTCGGGCAAACTCATGACATAAAAGAGCATTATTCGGGCAACAGACATCAGCCCGCCCCCCCCCCCCCCCCCCACACACACACACTGCGAATGATGTGCTCCTAGGCACATGAGTAACAGCAAGGCACAATTCCAGCTCTTCGTCTCTCTTTAACGATTATGAATACAGTGTAAACAGAAAATAAAGTATTATACATGCATTATACGTTGAACGTGCTATACACCTATGTTCATACATCATTTCTGACTCTCACTTACACAGACTACGAATATGAAACCAAAATTGTCGATGATTCTGGAGATGAACTTCATGTGGATGCGTTTGGTTTCAAGTTATCCATACCACCTGGTGCGATAGCTGCAGGAAAGAGGCAAAAGGTTTCCCTCAGGGTTTTAACTGATTTTCCAGAAGATGTCCACTTGGACAATGATGAGATGGTTGCAAGCTTTGGATTCCAAGTTACCCATAGCGGAGAGGATTTCAAGAAGCCACTCACATTAACGATGCCTCATTGTGCAATTATACCAGATTTGTCCAACGTGAATGTAGTGCTTTACCAAAGACGTGATGATGGTAGGTTGCTTGACACTTCATTATAAACCTTCAATTTTTAAAATAAACACCATTCTCTCAATAGGGTTCAAACTGGCGTAACATAAATATTATATTTCTTGTTCAAATATGCACTGAGGATTTCTCTCATTATTCTTATCCTGGTAAAAGAGTATGTATCCTTGTTTGCGACATTCCACATAAATCTTTATCGAATTTCAGTGTTTTGGTTAGCATAAATGTGTTTAATCTCATACAAAATCTACCATATTTTGTTGATATTGTTATGGATTGTTTTCAAGGGAGTGTCCGTTTTTGCAAGCCAAATTTCAGGAAGTTGCGAGGTTATTGTCTCATATGAAAGAAAATGTAATTTAACAGCTTGCCTGGAAAATTTAGAGCTTAATATCTCATTTTCGTGGAGTTATAGACCTACAAATAAAGTATGCGTCGCAGCGACGTTTATAGGCATTACGAGTGTTCACCCGTACGAAATTTCGCACACGATTGCTGCCGTCGCAATGCGGGGAACACCCGCTGCTCTGTATGACCACTACGTGACCCATGCACAGACTGTGATCAACCAACGGCGTAAGCGAATACTTAACAAAATAACGAAGACTCGCTAAAACTGGCTACATGTAATTGTTTATTCTTCATTTTGTTGACCTTTTTCGTGGCATACCTTCAAAAATGTCGGCTTCACAAGACCTTTACAACAATAATTACAATATTGTTGTAATATTATGCTAAATCAGTTAAACGAACTTAATGGGCGATATATAGTTCGATGAAGGGATGATTTATACACATTGGTTTTTCATTCGTAGAATCCAAATGACAGGGTTGTTCGATCTGAAATTGTTTGTGTATGTTACATTCATACCCATCCGTTTACTGGAAACTGTTCAGACGATTAGTAAAAGGCGGACACTCCCTTTAATGCATTCAATGTTGTGTATACCTAAAATGTATTAACTAAATGTCGGGTATCATAATCATTGCATGGATTATTTAACACTGTAACGTAGTAGATGTGGTCTGACTTAATTAATTTGTTGGGGTAAATGACTAAACAATGCACGGAGTAACAATATTTCCTAAACCTTGCCACACTAATAAGTTTTTATTCTAACCTTCTTGTATCAGGAACATACTACATACCCATCACATTAGGTGCAGGCAGTTATCTTGTTCTAAAGGAAAGTATAGAGCTTTCTCTGGAAAGCTTCTCTTTGAATTTTTTGATCATGATGATCAAAGGTATTCTGGGATGGAGCAAACGGTTTGCCTGCGCACCATTCCTTCCGAAGTGTATGCCAGCCGAGAATCAGCCGATACTCCGCATCAGGATTTTCAAGAATCTCCTCGGTAGTCAATTGGTAAACATGATGTATATAAATTATTTCATAACGTATACATGTTTAACGTGTCTATGTCACTCTGATATTGAACTGAAGCAAACGTATTTGTTTTCCAAAGACACCAAAACATGCTTCTCGTTTGTCTCATTCAAGTACCACATACCGCTACTTTCTTCTCGAATATCGCATGCCCGAAGACACATCATTTTCAAATTGCGATAACTTCAGTTTGCTAATTTGTATTGAAAATGTGATATATGGTGAGAAATTATATAGTTCACTGTTTATTTCGATATGATTAGATTGATACCATATGAAAGGCGATTGCGTAATCGCATAAGAAGCCAACATACAGCACTAAAAACTGAATTCAGCGGAATTCCAGCCGTTTGATTGGTTGAATCAGCATCACGCAAATTTCCCACGTCAGCTGACTTTCCGTAATGAAGAGGGATTGTGAAATAGCCTCTCTCTCTCTCTCTCTTCTGTCTTTACACACAGCGCGTTGTTCCGAGGGAATTATTTTTTATCAGAATAGTGAACATTATTGGGGGAAATTGCTCTGCCTACCCGTAGGTGGCACTACCACGTAATGTCACACAATACCACGGCTTAGCCGTGAAATTAACACCGCATAAATACCTAACAAACTACTACACCTTCCATTTGTATCAATTGACGTAATGTCGAAACGATATGACTTTACAAGGTGACACTTTTGAAGTTCTTTTTTTACGATGGGGTCGAATGTAATAATGATTGTCTTAATTGTCTAATAGGACGTCTACGCAAAGGAAGAAGGATTTAACTATGAAGCAGCTTGCCCCGAGAATGAGGTTCACGTTGACGTCGGCAACGGGGATATGACGATTACGTGCAAGCCAGATGGTCTCAACGAGCAGTCTAAGGTGAGAGACGTGTATAAGCAGGAATATAAAATAGGACGGGGAAAAGTTGGCATCGTTGGAGTGCAGGAGGCCCACTTTACAGGCCCTGTCGTGCTGTCAGGAGGAAAGACCCACAAACCGTTTGATTTGAGCAATGTAGAACTGAACCATCAAAATGCGTTCCTATACACATTACAATAATCGTATTCATGTGTTTAAATAAGCGCTGGTACCACCATCACGAACGTAAATCCATGTGATGAATGGTATGGAAAACTGGAGAGGGGGCATGCTCCCACCAAATTTGCAAATGCCATTATTTACAAAGTCCTATCATATTGGTGTTGGTCACGTTGATTTTGCATGTTTCCAACTATCACATCATCTTGACATTAACATAACAGGACCTTAGACCTTTTCGGGATTTGGACGTCCCCTTAACATTATGTTTATTCAATCATAATAATGTACACAGATTAGTTTGCGTTCTGTTAGAATCTTCTTAAATGCAAAGGCACATCGTTGCATACTTCATGACCTCAAAACGGGCAGTTTGTTAATTCAGACTGTCGGTGCATGGTAACAGACATGACAAAACATGTATTAGTATTGATTAGCTTAATTTAGTAATCTATCATGTTGAATATTTGCAGGACATTGCGGAAGGTGTGTTGATGAATATACAAAGTGAATACTGGAGTTTCATACTAGATCTGAGTGAGAAGCCTAGAGTTATTGTGGAGGTGACCGTGAAGCAAAAAGTAGCAGAGTCGAGGACAGATTTGATATTTCGAACTAAGTTCCAAGGTAAGTATCTGAAATGGAAATCGTCGGAAATAATATGTATATGCGTTAAACAGGCTCGTATCTAGTTATACCAAGTTACGTATATCTATTTCCTCTAATGTAGTTTGTAGGAAAATTAATGCCTAACATGAACATCTAATATCTGATATATCTGTTATTATCGAATTGTGTCATTTTACTTCGCAGGATTCAGCAGTTCGTTCTGACATTATGTTTATGGTGTGATGGCATGCTGCTACAGCGAAACCCACCACTTATATATCACTTGGAAAGGCTATTCATCAGCTTTAATTTGATACCTGTTTCAATTAATTTTGAAAATTAATTTGAATAGTAATTGGCAGAGTAATTATTATTTTCATATCTCAAAATGCGTTAAGTTAAAACTAAGATATCAATAATTAAAATAAGACAATAACTATCAAAACCATGCGTAACTGTTTTTCTTTCTACATCGTAACTAACTTTGTACTGGATATATATTTCAGACCGATTTCTCTTGCATTACAATTGGCAAACATTTATCTTGCTAGTTATGTCAAAATCTTTATTTTGACCCTGGGACTAATTTCCAACTTTGGAAGTCCATAACTGCAAAACATAACTACCGACAAGTGATCGGTTTTGCTATAGCCGGTCACTTATGTTCGTACGAATTTTAAGTTCATTGCGGTATCAGACAATTTGAATATGTGAACTCTTTCAATGTGTCTACAGATGGACCTGTCGGACCTTCCCACATTTTTACATCTCTAATTTCTGCATTAGTTGGACAGCAAATATGATATTTAAATCAAATATAAAAACAATCATTCAGTTATATTTAGACTCTCTCAAATCGTCTCTAACTTGTACATTAACTTAAAGGGATAGTTGAGTATTGGTCAAACTTAACGTTAGTAACCAAAACCTGCACCATTGCGGTACAAAATAATATATATAACTTCACCATGGTCGAAAAGTATACACAATTCTAAACGTAAAGTAAAACCTCTGTTATCATTAAAAAAAAAGAGCCGTTACAACTCAAGAGGTCGCTCTCTAAACAAATCATTGGTTTGAGCCATTTCTCATATACAATTGTGCATTTAATGTTCTGTTAAAAATGATTCAATAGAGATATCATCAACAACTTTTTAAAAACCTATTCAGATTTCTTTACAAAGTAGTCTTTAAGCATTTTGTTTTATTTTTCTAAAAGTCAAAATATCCCCTGGCGTAGAACTTTTGAAGAAAAATATGTTTGTTGATATTTCAGCTGTTTCTGAACCGATTTTGATCAAATAAAGTTTAATCTGTCATTAAAAGTGTATGTTCTTTCAAATTTGACAGTCAGTTTTTCATTATCTCACACAAAAATATCGGGGGGGACTTCGGAAAAATACCAATACTCAACGGTACCTTTAAGATAATAGTATACAAATATTTCGGTTTTAAATCAAATCAATCAAACAGGCAACTTCTTTTGGGAAAATGTAAACAAGCGTTTCGGAGCGCCATGGTCGACACAAGTCACACTACGATACTCATAGAAGTAGATCGTTGGATTTGTTAATAAATGCACGCAATATATAATTGTCAAATGAATTGTAAAGAGTTCTTACCAAGCTGAACGTTGTTTCTCTTTATCGCACAAGAATTGGAGTACAGTTTAATATTCATGTAACCTTGCTTGTAAAAATGTGTGCACTCGAAAGGTTTAAGTACAATGTATGCATCCTAGCCGTATTAAATTCCACATTGTTATTATTCCTCAAGCAGTGACAATCGTGCGTTGAAATTAAAAGAGATTGATTAAAACTGTTGTTATAAACCTACAAAGCAAAGAGGTGGTCTCTTGTTCAGAATTATAGAGTACCAAAGAGCTTGACGTCATACAAATCTATTTTTAGAATTTCTCAATTTGAACTTCATTTCCCGAAAGAGCATAACAATATTGAAAATCAATCGAAAATTGTAAGTATTGGCTGAGATATGCCCTTCCGAATGATTTTTCTTATAGGAAATCACTGTTATAGTGATCAGTGGCCATATTCATAAAAGCCCGATAGCCTATCTGTCAGCTAGGCCTTATCTCCTCTCCAAAATGCCAGTTTGGACGATAACTAGCGGGGAACTCACAAAACTCGCTTGGGTGATCACCTTTTTTTGCACAAACCAGTGCACAACACACACGTGCATGGATATGTATTTAGTAATGTGTGTAGATTTTGCACGCTGTCTATGCCCTTACCATATCGACCAATCAACGAGCGTCTAAGCCCTGTAATACAATATAGCCATTTAAAATCTTCGTAGCGGGTTGCTAAATCGTAATTCAAGAAGCACTGCTAACCATACCGATAACAAGCTAACAACTCGGATGATCTAATTTATTCATCGTGGCTGTCATGGTAACATTCCAACTGTTGCAAGTTTGTTTGACATAAAAGCGCAGTTTACTCGAACGTGTGAATGAACGAATTGTTCCAATAATAAAAGCGTCTTATTGAGTTTGTTATGTGTTCTACAACGTGATACAGTAAGGGGGGGGGGGGGTAGTAGAACATAATTGTCTTATCTAAGGTAAACGGGGGGGGGGGGGGAGGGCGGTAACTTGTGTCGAAAACAAAAAGCTTGCTATAATTCCTAAATGTAAGGGTGTTACTGTAGATAAGAGTGTGAGTAGGAATTATGTTTTTTTCGGGGCGGGGGGGGGGGGGGGATCAAGCGTAAGCACATGTTTTCATAGCCACCCCAATGAAGTAAAACCAAATACATCCCCCTCCGCCACGTTTATAATATGATAGCATGACAAGGGAAACTATTCAATTGCAGTGAAAACAGAAACGAAATTGCATTAAATAGTATTATACAGGGTGTCTCAGAAAGAATGCAACACCTACGATCCTTCATTTCATCAACATCATCGACCAAATGTCATTGTTTTTTGTTTGATTTGGTAGAACATTCTTTTTCCAACAAGATGATACCATAAGCATTGATTTTGGGAAAGGCGTTTGGATCCTAGGGCCATTTTTCTGAGGCAATGTCGTTTCCTAAATTTGCTACAATGACATTTGGTCGATGATGTTGATAAAAATTAACGATCCTAGGTGTTGCATTCTTTCTGAGACACCCTGTATAGATAGATTCATAAAAACAGAATTGAAATCACATAAAATCAATCCGAACTGCAAAAGTAAGCTAATAATGTCACAAAAAGGAAAAATAAAGGCAAATTACTCTCCAAATAAAAACATGTAATTTAAGCTGATAAAAGATGTTATTGCTGAAGTACAAGGATGCTAGGACAAACACGGAAAAGTATGTTACTCGGGGAACTATTTTGAACTATCATAAAACAAATCTATAATATCCCTTATTCGAATATTCTCCTTGCCATGTTCACGATCGCGCCACACGCATATACACACAAAAACCGGGCAGATTGTTACTTGCTAGCAATTTAGAGGTACATCAGAGTACCTCTAAATTTTTGGTCCAGTGTCGCTAAAATTTGTTCTATCTGGCTTTGGTGAAAAAGAAAAAATTAGCTGGGTGTTAGGTCGTCATTCAACTTCACGCCTTTGATGTAAGTCCAACAAAGCTCTATTCAGAACGTCCCGCATAGATAGATTTCAATGCATTTAGTCGGCACCGCAGATATATTGTTGTAATTGTTCGCATTTCGACTAACAATGTCGTGGAATACCAAATGCTTGTGGAATTTAGACAGATGGGTTGTCATGCTAGGTCGGGCCTTGACTACGATAGCGAATTTAGCCTATTGGCCTTTTGTGAATACCAGCTATGCCTAGCGGACATCAAAATTGTAATTTGATCAACCAACTAGCTTATCGGGGTTTCATGAATATGGCCACTGGTTCCTAAAGTTACGAACCAGAGCACTATAACACTGATTTTCTATGGACAAAACATTAATTCGGATGGGCATATCTCAGCCAATACTGAACATATTCACCACTCTATGCTCTTCGTACTATTCGGCCTAGGATTGAACTTAGCTGTGTCTCTCGGATAGTGAAAACAATGTTCAATCCCAGGCCGACAAATAGCTGTCCCAGATGTATGAATACTCATACTTAATTGAACTCATCTGTAAAAACACTTCACCAGCCAGCGAACCTACCAGGCGTTATCTCTTTATTGACTTGCGAATCCATGTCACCGTGCACTCCGTGTAATCATTATTGATATAATGATATCCCTTTGACCTATTAGCAATTCCATGGAAGTTGACAAAAATGAAACATCTAGCTTAATTTCAAGTCGTGAAACAAAAAAGTACGCGTCTTGCAGTAAACACCCCCAAAACACTCTAGCCTTGTAAAGAGAGCCAATAAATAACTACGTATTTGCCACTCCAAGCCATACAAAAATTCCAAGCAATGTAAAAGACCACATGCCACCACGCATATATCTGGTACATGTAGAGTGGTGAAGTGTGATGTCATAAATGATGTCATAAACATTTTTTTTTGAATTTTCAAATTTGGACTTCATTTTCAGAAAGAGCATAACAAATAATGTCCAAATACCGAAAATCAAAGGAATAGGTTACGTATTGGCCGAGATATGCCCATCCGAATGATATTTTGGTCAATGGGCAATCAGTGTTATAGTGCACTGGTTCATAAATTTAGGAACCAGTGCATTATAACACTGATTGCCCATTGAAGTAAAATTCATTTATGACGTCATGGCTTCTGTACTCTATAAGCGTCGCTATATAATTAGCACGTACTAGCTGCCTCATAGAGGCCACATGTCCTGCTAGAAAACACTTGGCGCTACGAGGCTGCACGTGACTGTTACAAGGCAAGTACTTGCCAATATCAAGTCCCTATAAATGCAACGTAGTACCATGCAGTACTGTGTAGTGTCATGAAAATTGTACAACATGGCGTTCACGGACCTGCTTCCGTTACAGTCAATTAGTACGGACCAGGTCTGTTGGTAAGACTGATTTGATTTGACAAGTTTGTGGGCTCTATAGTTCAGTAACGTAATGTAAATTGTAAATGTTTTGAGAGAGATTGAGGGAATCTTGATTACATATTACAATCTACCGGCTGTTTTCAAGCATTCAATAATTTAATGCATTCATCAAATTCACGTTTTTCGTCGCCTTGTTTCTTTTTGTATGTAAAGGGACCGCATTCCTACAGAGTCAAGATGAATCACCAGAAACATCGGGTGCTCATGGCCCAAGGTACAGAAGGTAAGAAATTAATGTTGAATACAAATTATGGTGGATACATTGCAGTCCTGTTTTTTTCTTCTTCTTCTTCTTCTTCTTCTTTTTCTTCTTCTTCTTCTTCTTCTTATTATTATTATTCTTCTCCTTCTTCTTATTCATCTTCTTATTATTCTTCTTCTTCTTCTTCTTCTTCTTCGTCTTCTTCGTCTTCTTCGTCTTCTTCTTCTTCTTCTTCTTCTTCTAGTTCTTTTTCTTCTTCTTCATCTCCTTCTTCTTCTTCTCCTTCTCCTTCTTCTTCTTCTTCTTCTTCTTCTTCTTCTTCTTCTTCTTCTTCTTCTTCTTCTTCTTCTTCTTCTTCTTCTTCTTCTCCTTCTCCTCCTTCTTCTTCTTCTTCTTCTTCTTCTTCTTCTTCTTCTTCTTCTTCTTCTTCTTCTTCTTCTTCTTCTTCTTCTTCTTCTTCTTCTTCTTCTTCTTCTTCTTCTTCTTCTTCTTCTTCTTCTTCTTCTTCTTCATCTCCTTCTTCGTCTTCTTCTTCTCTTTCTTCATCATCTCGTCGTCTTCTTCTGCTTCTTCTCAATAATTAGTAAGCAAGTACAAGAGGAGTATGATATGACCTAATTGGTTGAACAAACTAAGTCACGTGATTGTATATTACAGGGGACCACCAGGCAAAGAACAAAGCATAATTAAATGTTTTGGTACCGTTTTGTGATATCAAAATAGATACCCAACATTTTGCAAAGGGTTGTGTAATTCATAAAAAAAAAAACAATTACGGAACCACTACTATTTCCTAGTTCCGTACGGGCCAAACATTTGTGAGTGCGCCAATGATATTCACGTGTAAATTGAGAGACAATAGAATTCCGGGCCATTCGTTCATTCTGGACAAAGTAGTCTAGTACATGCAGACCCATGAACGCATGCTTTAGAATGGCGATGCGTTTTCCAATTATATATATTTGTTTATGAAAAAATATTTTTGTGAAATTGTTGATGGAATGGAATACTAAATATGTTACCTTTCATTTATAAGAATATTATTTTGGGTGGTGGTACCCTTTAAGTCAGTATATTTCTTCCAACTGTCCAATAGTGTTATATTCATCTCCTCATAGCCGCAGCTGAGATTCTCCTTCAAACATAACGAAAGTTTACTGGTACGTCCAACGCCTGAAGTGATTATTATATATCATGGGCGAAGCTGGCTTTTTTCAGGGGGGGGGGAGGGCGTGGGAGGGGGAGTACGGAGGGGTATTCCCCTCCCACGGCAGGGAGCTTTTGCAATTTTCATTCGAAATGCAATCTGATGCATTCTTTGGAAGGAAATTTGAAATACTTAAATTTGAGAAAGCAAGACTTAAATCATCTCCAACATAATTAAACCGATATACAAACACAAACGAACCAGTTGATAACTCGAATATGGATTTGCCCGACAGCCCGAAAGTGGGATGTTGATTGCCCGAATGTGGGATGTTCTTTGCCCGATTGAGACAACAAGTGCCCGAATGTGAGATGTTGATTGCCCGAATTGAGGTGGCGAATACCTGAATGTGTGAATCAAGATGTAGATTGCCCGATGTGAGATATTGATTGCCCGAATGAGATGACGAGTGCCCGAATGTGAGATGTTGATTGCCCAAATGTGAAGGGGGGAATGCCTGAATGTGGGAATTAAGATGTAGATTGCCCGATGTGAGATATTGATTGCCCGAATGAGATGACGAGTGCCCGAATGTGAGATGTTGATTGCCCGAATGCGAGATGTTGATTGCCCGAATGTGAGGTGGCGATTGCCCCAAAGTGGGATGTTCATTGCCTGAATGAGATGGCGAGTGCCCGAATGTGAGAATTAAGATATTGATTGCCCGAAGGTCGTATGTGATATATTGATTGCCCGAATGAGAGAAGGCGGGTGCTCGAATGTGAGATGTTCATTGCCCGAATGAGATGGCGAGTGCCCGAATGAGATGGCGAGTGCCCGAATGTGTGATGTTGATTGCCCGAATGTGGCATGCTGATTGCCTGAAATTAATTTGTTTAGACCTATGACAAATATTTTAGCGATCTATCAATTGCAGGTGTTATGTACTGTGTCATGCAAGAAATATTGTTTGTTAACATTTCTAATCGAGCTCAGAGGCTAAAAGTGTAAAAATGTGTTACTTTTGTACATAAACTAAGTCAAATTACAAAACATATATTTACAGGTTTTTGTCGGCAACATCATCGAATGTTTTCTTGGGATTTAAAATTGTATTCCGGGAAGACAAAAATCCGTCGACTACATTTCGGGACTTTCAATTTTCCATTACTATCATTTCATATCCCTCGGAGACTAATATTCTGTGATGTTCGTTTCAGATCCACGGCATCAGCAGCAGGATTCCCTGACAAATTGTTACTGGCCCTCGCCAAAGATATCCCAACTGGTAGCATTCATGATATTGGCGTACATCTCGAATTCCGCTTGACCGATATTGACACATGTATAGCTGAGTCTGGTGTTGGACATGCTGCGAGGGTACTGCTGCAGCGTTGGAGAGATTCGCAAGGTCAAGGAGTAGAACAGAAAGTGGAACTTCGGAGGATCTTAGAGTCTGCCAGCTTAGGGGCTCTAGCAGAGCGTCACCTTCCACATGTCCCATGAAAGTGTGTGAGATTGTTTACATACCATTGTATAGGGCCATTCTTTGAAAAGTGAAACTTTTTCGGAAAAATTGAAGTTTTATTTTTCTGTAGTTTTGTTCCATTTTTGGAATGATCCATGTGTAAAGTTTCATGAAATACATGATTTGAAGTTTAAAATGAAACTTTTTTACTCATTTGCATAAATTTACATATTTCAATATTTTGTAATAATCATAATTCAGAAAATAATCAAGATATCAAAAGGATAATTAGCAAGCTCATTCTTCTCACTTTCCTGTACAGGTTGATACCAACTTTGTAAAAATTCAACCTTTCATTCTTTTCTAAACCCGATATTATAAAATTCCAATTTTTCCATTCATATTGTACATGTCACACACGTGACCACCCCAAAATGTCACACACGTGACCAGACATTGCCACATAATTAAGTACTATAAAAAACAACGGTTTGATATAATTCTCATTCATTGCTATTGTTGTACTTACAAATGTATAGTACTTCTCTGGTAATAAGATGAACATTAAAGCTATTCATATTTTAAAGAATTTTCCAAATGAAATTTAGTTATGAAAAAAGCGCTCCGTGCGAAGTCACACACGTGACCCATGCCATTTGACCTCTGACATTGAGTTACGTAATCCTTATAAAATCTTTTGTGTTAAGTTTGAAAGACTACAACATATTCAAGTCACATATGAAGTAAAAATCATTATAGTCTCATACTTACTGAAATATAAGCATCCCATTTCAAAATTTGTCATGTTTTGGGTCACACACGTGACCAAGAATGGCCCATAGCTAGTCGTCGCTACTATATGTACTGCTCCATGGGGGTGTTTCACAAAGATCCTAAGTTGAACTTAACTCTAGATTTGTCTTAAAATGTATGGAAACGCCATTCGAGTCTTTGAAAACAAATTCTAAAAATCCTTTTAACAGGCATTAATTGTTGTTTTTTTATCGTCTTAAAAGACTCTTAATTCACTCTGTCTGGCTCATTGTAAGGGGATATAGATGAATATTATACAGTATAGTATACAATGGTATGTCATACTTGAACATGCAAGTGTTAATTGTATTTTCATTAATCATAATACAACTTACTGAAAATATACTATGGATGTTATATACAATACAGGTTCTTTGGCATATTTACTGCTTAATTAATGCTCATGATGCATGGCCTATGTGCGATTTGAAATTGTATAATGTTTTATAACAAATGCAGTATATGTACATAACAAGAGTTCGTTTTACTACACATATTTCATGTTGTTCATTTTCACTATTTGGTAAGTTATACGTGTATACAATAAGCAAATGTTAATTTGTGTTATGTCTTTTAACAATTTGAAATAACTTGTAATATACATATAAGATACATATTTGTGAGCTTGTATAAAGTTGTATAACAAATGTATAGTCGTATGAAACAAGAGTTCGTTGTACTATACAATATTTTGATATCATTGATTTCAACTTTATTTAGAAAATGTGCATGTTTATTATCAATTCTACATAACTTGTAATATTCATATTTAGTATTATAATATCCCGTACATTATTATTATATTGGTTTTCATACTCAAGTACACATTGACTAAAGTGAAAGATTTCCATGAAAATTGTATTTGCTCGCATTTTGCATGATATGCTATTTGATAAATTATCCCTCCAGTAATAGCGTTTTCTTTCGAAAATGCATTATGATAGTATAATATCTTAGTTTGAAAATCGCATATTCATTTTGCTCTTTGCCCGAATATGTTCAGCAGGGGCGGATCTAGCTTTTTGCTAATAGGGTGGGGGGGGGGTATACCCAACGACGATGCGGAGCGAAGTCCGAGCCGCGTAGCGGGGAGTGGGGGGAAAGTCCGAGAGGGGGGTATCACCCCTCTCGGCGATTTTTTTTTTGTTTTTGTTGCTATTTTGAACCCCCGTAAGTGATTTTGTTTCACTTTTTTTTTTACTTCTTTCACTGATACATTTTCATTTGGCAGCACAAGGGGGGGGGGGGGGGTTAATCCCCTAACCCCCCCCCCCCCCTGGATCCGCCACTGTTCAGTACCAATCTCTGACAAGAGAACGATGTGTTCAAAGTATTTGAAGCTCCCGTCTGAAAAGGGTTAAACTAAACGTATGAACATTTGTTTTATGTCGATATAATACTAGTCTTAAAAAAGTAAAAAAAACAATAATTATAATTGTAATGAATCAATTGTTTACAGCTCAATAATTTTATATATTTGTGCACATATATAACACAACGCAATAAGTATAAGGTAAGTATAGGGTATGTAGCACAAATGCCAAAATTGTTTCATGTTCAATTAACTATGAACTCTTTTTCAAATTGTATAACTTTCTGTATTATCCACGCTTAGATAAGAAGAAATTTGATTATCCCCAGGCTTCCACGAGCTTGTTTCATAATTATTTTAAAATAATAAATGTCAAACTTGATATGTTCTGTATGATATAGGCAGGTGGTCTGTATAGACATGTTTATTTTGCGATCTCAAACCAATTTGTATAAAGGTACTTACAATGCAGTACTAGTGCCAGTTGCTAAAACAATCTTGACTCCATTTAATTAAGGTTTTTAATTTTAACAATGCAATTGTATTACGTTATTGTCATACCCTGCCTCTTGCATGTTATATATAATTATATATGTTATATCATATTTGTTATAGTGGAAATACCGTAAGGATCACCGATTTTGCTCGAAAACTTTACTTTCGTTTGTTCATTTTGTACACATTCGCGTTGTGATAATGTGTTTCCTTTGAGAACAGTCTATGAACAAGAAGAAATCTTAAGTAAGTGTCTTAATTTTTACTTCATGGCATAAAATATATTGGATAGAATGTTAGCATATTTCCATAGCCGTCATGTCTCGTGATGATTATTTCAGCTGTGGTGTGTCATTGAAATAGAATAAAGAGACACATTACCATATGGTTGTACCATCATACCATGATGATGCTACTACCAGTATTTTTAGTTTTTGTAATCGATTTGATTAATTACGTGTAATTAATTGTAATTACGTATGTACATGCATCTAGAATAGTATGCGATACAAGTCCACACGTGCACAAGTGTAATTTGTAATTGCATTAACCATAACAGAACTTTATGTAAATACAGTTTAAATATTGCTCATGATGGCCTCCATGCAATTACTTGTTTTAATTTGTATTATTGTGTATAACATATGTACATAACTTCAAGATTGCATTGTAATATACATATTTGATCTGTCCATTATTTAGTAACTTGTTCATATTCGTGTATACAAACAATGTACATTTTCTAACTTGTATTAAGTTTCATGACAAATTTACATACCCCACCTTGTATTTTGTATGTTTTTGTCAAAATCTGCCTTGTGCGTGTTATGCATTTGTTTTACACTGCAAATACCATTAAGATCACCGATTTTGCTAGAACACTGTACTTTCATTTATTCATTTTGTACACATTCGCACTGTAAAAAATGTGCTTCGTTTGAGAACATTCTATAAACTAGAAGAAATTACAAAGTAAGCGATATATTGTGTAATTTTTTATGGCATAAAATATATTGGTTAAAATGCTATCACATTTCCATAACCTTCTTGTCTCGTGATGATTTTTTAATTATTTAAGTTTGTTGTGTCATTGAATTATAATAAGGGGACATATTTCTATGATAATGTACTTATAAATGGTTGAACCTGCATGTTTGATTTTTTTTCATGTATTTATTCATCACGTGTGATTCATTGAAATCGCGTAAAAATGCATCTGGAATATTATGCGATACAACAATTACTGTACTACAAGTGATATTCAGTGTACTTTAATTAACCATAATGTAACTTACTGTAAATATACTATCAGTATGTACTCTTCGTCAGCAGTCTACTGGGAACATTTACAGTTCAATTATTGCTCATGATGTCCTGTAATGCAATTACTTGTTTTAACTTGTATTATTTTGTATGACAGATATTCATAACTTCAAGAGATCATTGTAATATACATAATTATTTTATATCATTCCTGTGACCCTGTCCATAAATTGTTCACAATCGTGTGCAAATAAAACAGACCAATTCTAACTTGTATTGCTCATAGACCAATTCTAACTTGCATACAGTTTTATAAAAACATGTACATACCTTGATTATAAATATTTGATATTATTGCAGTCCATTGTGGTATATTTTCTTTATATTATTGTACACAATATCTAAAGTGAAAGCTTTCCATGAGGATTGTATTGCTCATATCTGGCGTTATATGCTATTGATTTATTATCTCTCGACTAATAGCATTTTCCTGCGAAAATAATGCGTTAATGTGGTATCTTATTTTGAAAAAAAACATGTTATACACACATGTATTATGTATGTTAATTTCAATTCTAAACTGATTCATTAAATCTTTATCAGTAGGCAGAATCAACGCTGGCTTGAGGTTAATTCACATTTTGCATTTTAATAATGCAATGTTGTATGTATTCTGTCGATTGTGCCTATTGCATATTATGCTTAAATGTTTTATACTGCAACATTCGTAATGATAAATGAGTTTGCTCATCTACACACACTGTACTTCCTATTATTTACCTTTTTACACATTCGCGTCGTAAACAATTATTGTTGATGAAATTGTAACTTACAAGAAGAAATCCAAAGTAAATGTAATGTGACTTTCTTTCGTGGCATAAAGAAATATTGAAGAACATTTATTAAGCTCACTGTCATAGCCTTCTTGTCTCGCGATGAATATTTGTATTGTTTTTAAGTCATTGAATTTTAAATGAAGGGCCATCCAATTTACCCAACACGTTCCATGTAAATGATGCACATAAGTGCGTGCATATAATTTGTTTTGTCAAAATGTTTGGATTTTTGTGTCATTTAATACAAGTGCATATAATGTAGATGAATATTGAATTTTATGTGATACATAATTCATTTTCTATTGTTTTTGTTATTAATCATCGTATAACTGAAATGTAATTATCTTTCTAGAGATGCTATTTGCCATATTCACAGTTAAATTATTGATTCATGATAGTGTATGATGATTTTCGTATTTTAAGTTATATCGTTATCTGTATTTGTGTAGTAAAGGTGTTGAAATAACTTCTAGTGCTCTGTATAATACTTTAATCATGTTTGATATAATTCATGTAAATAATGTTATATTGTATAATGTGCCTACCATAATCATCTTAAACAAAGAGCAATGGCTTTACATGAACATTTCATTCACTAGTGTTTGGTTCGATTTGCTATCATGACTTATTTTTGTAATGATTATTACTTGACAGTCGTACATGTAGATGTATTTAGTAATGTTGTTGATGATCAAATTTGATATGAATATGCTGTTGGAAGTGAAACAAATAAATGGAATTGATTCAATGGTATACTGTAAAAAGCCTATACTAATACATAGCGTGTTCTGTTTGCTATTATCATAGTGAGAGATATATTCGTTTGAAATACATGTAGTTCCCTCACTGTCTATATGATCTCTCTATTGAATCATTGTTAACGTCACATGCACTATTTTTTATGAACATTTGTTGAAACAATGTTTGTTTAGAAAACGCCCTCTTGTGTTTTAGCGACTTCATATTGAATGGTAACAGGCTTCCCAATAAACCGTTTGTAAGTTTTTGTCTGCCTTTCGGGTATGGTCAATTTATAACTTTTAGTTTGTAAGGAAATGGTACAAGTTTTCGTTATTAAAATTCAGTTTGGTCAGAGCTGTGCCTTTGGTAGCTAGATTAGACACTAAAATCTCAACAATTCTGAATGTGATTTTCGGCCAAAATAGACATTACAAGAGTCTATCTAAAAGTCGATTTAGAAATATTTTCTTTGACGTGCAGGTTGCATATGTCTGCTTTTTGTATCGGGGAAATCAGAATAAAAATCAACACCCATTACATTCATTTGAATGTATTAATGGGCATGTCAGCTAATGTTTATCTTTGCACTGTTTTGCATTGAAACTATAGGGCCATTCTTTGAAAAGTGAAACTTCTTTGGAAAAAATGAAGTTTGTTTTTTCAGTTGTTTTATTCCATTATTAGAAAGATCAATTTCTAAGGTTTTATAAAATGTATATTTTATACAAAATTTTGAAAATTTCTTACTCATTTGCATAAATTTACATATTTCAATAATTCAAAAAAATTCATAACTCCAAAAATAATCAAGCTAGCTTTTTTCTTTTACTCTCCTGTACATGTTGATACCAACTTTGTGACAATTGAACTTTATGTAATTATCTAAACCTGATATTTGTAAAATTCCCATTTCCATTCACATTGCACATGTCACACACGTGACCAGGCCAAAATGTCACACACGTGACCCAGACATCCCCACATAATAACATACATTAAAAAACAATTGTTTAAGTAAAACATTTTTTTGTACCATTTTCTTACTAACATATATATACCTGTTGTCTGATACTATTATGAACATTTAAGCTTTTCATATCTCACAGGATTTCCAAAGTGAAATTGAGTTTTAAAAAATTTCTTCAAAAATGCTCTCGTGCAAAGTCACACACGTGACCGATGCCATTTGACCTCTGTCCTTGGGTAACGTAATCTAAATAAAATCTTTTGTGTTACACTTGAAAGACTTCAACATATGCAAGTCGTATATGAAGTTCACATCATCATACCTCCTATACTTACTGAAATATTAGCATCCTATTTCAAAAAAATTCATATTTTGGGTCACTACATTTAGTTTTCCTATATTCTAACAACAAATAAACGCTCTCTAATTACTTTATTATCCATTAAGTAATACAATGCAACTAGATGTAACCTATAATATAAGTCAGATATTTAATACAAAATAAAACTTAACACGTGAATGTGAGTGTAATAAACATATATTTGTTATGTTTACATACCATGAAATACAAAATAACAATTTAAAAACTGTATACCATCTCACCACATGCCTCAATGAATTCACAGTTTATCATGCTTATTTAATATTTTGTCTTTGTTATCGCTTTATTGAAGACATTCATTTAAGCAAGTACAAAAACTTGGCTCAAATTTGGTTTTTGATCGTATACAAATTTAGAAAATTAAATCAAAATATCATTTCAATCAATACATTTCAAAATGAAGTACACCAGTTAAATACTAAATTGTTTAAATGCATGATATAATTTGTGTGCACATGTATAGCCTATTTCACCTACTGTCAAACCCATTTTGTAAGGTTACTTCTTCACAACAATTTACCCTTGAGATAAAAACAAAATAAAAGATAAACTTGAAATTAGTGGTAGGATTTGTCGACATTATTTTGTTTGCAAATTAATCAAATCAGTTCTATAAAGAGGTAGTTATGCTTTACTACTTCAAAATTGTCAGACTTCCTCACAATCGGACAAAGTATCTGATAAACAAAGTTTCATGTAAAAGATGAATTAAAGGGGTAGTTCAGTTTTGGTAGAGAAGGCGCTGCACATCACAATTTGTTTGTGAGGTAATAAAAAACTGAGTGTCGAATATGAGAGAACATGCAATTTTAATGGCAGAATAAACTCTATTTGGTCAAAATCGACCCAGAAACCGCTGAAATAATTGATATAATTTGTGTGTACATGTATATAGCCTATTTCACCTACTGTCGAACCCATTTTGTAAGGTTACTTCTTCGCAACAATTTACCCTTGAGATAAAAACAAAATAAAAGATAAACTTGAAATTAGTGGTAGGATTTGTCGACATTATTTTGTTTGCAAATTAATCAAATCAGTTCTATAAAGAGGTAGTTATGCTTTACTACTTCAAAATTGTCAGACTTCCTCACAATCGGACAAAGTATCTGATAAACAAAGTTTCATGTAAAAGATGAATTAAAGGGGTAGTTCAGTTTTGGTAGAGAAGGCGCTGCACATCACAATTTGTTTGTGAGGTACTAAAAAACTGAGTGTCGAATATGAGAGAACATGCAATTTTAATGGCAGAATAAACTCTATTTGGTCAAAATCGACCCAGAAACCGCTGAAATAATTGATATAATTTGTGTGTACATGTATATAGCCTATTTCACCTACTGTCGAACCCATTTTGTAAGGTTACTTCTTCGCAACAATTTACCCTTGAGATAAAAACAAAATAAAAGATAAACTTGAAATTAGTGGTAGGATTTGTCGACATTATTTTGTTTGCAAATTAATCAAATCAGTTATATAAAGAGGTAGTTATGCTTTACTACTTCAAAATTGTCAGACTTCCTCACAATCGGACAAAGTATCTGATAAACAAAGTTTCATGTAAAAGATTAATTAAAGGGGTAGTTCAGTTTTGGTAGAGAAGGCGCTGCACATCACAATTTGTTTGTGAGGTAATAAAAAACTGAGTGTCGAATATGAGAGAACATGCAATTTTAATGGCAGAATAAACTCTATTTGGTCAAAATCGACCCAGAAACCGCTGAAATAATTGATATAATTTGTGTGTACATGTATATAGCCTATTTCACCTACTGTCGAACCCATTTTGTAAGGTTACTTCTTCGCAACAATTTACCCTTGAGATAAAAACAAAATAAAAGATAAACTTGAAATTAGTGGTAGGATTTGTCGACATTATTTTGTTTGCAAATTAATCAAATCAGTTCTATAAAGAGGTAGTTATGCTTTACTACTTCAAAATTGTCAGACTTCCTCACAATCGGACAAAGTATCTGATAAACAAAGTTTCATGTAAAAGATTAATTAAAGGGGTAGTTCAGTTTTGGTAGAGAAGGCGCTGCACATCACAATTTGTTTGTGAGGTAATAAAAAACTGAGTGTCGAATATGAGAGAACATGCAATTTTAATGGCAGAATAAACTCTATTTGGTCAAAATCGACCCAGAAACGGCTGAAATATCAATAAATATATCTGATCTTATAATTATTTGGGGCCCAAATAATTAGATGATTTTTTCAAAAAATTTAAAAAATACTTGCACTTTTTCAAAAAATTTCAAAAGCGTTTTTTAAATAGTTGTTGATGATCTCTCTATTTAATCATTATTTCAATAAAACATCACATGCATAATTTTGTATGAAAAATGTTTGAAACCAATGCCTTTTTAGAAAGCGCCCTCTTTTGTTTTAATGGCTCTTTTTGAATGATAACAGGCTTTTTACTTAGTCGTTTGTAATTTTGTATACCTTTCGAGCAGGGTAGAGTTATAACTATTAGTTTATAATGGTTACTGTCCAGGTTTGGTTACTAAAGTTCAGCCTTACCAAAACTGTACTACCCCTTTAAAGTTGCAATGAATGACATCTTTCGTACGAGCAGCCAATGTACTTGCAGGGGGGAGTTTCACAAGGGTCCCAAGTCGAACACTAAGTTGGATTTATTATTGGAAAAAATTATGGAAAGCCATTAGTTTCTTTGTAAAACTGTTCAACAAGTTTGACAAACAGGCATACAATTTCAATTAAAACAATCATTCATATTTTATACTGTGAAAGCGAGACCATTAAAAACACACACATATGGGCCATTCTTGGTCACGTGTGTGACCCAAAACATTACAAATTTTGAAATGGGATGCTTATATTTCAGTAAGTATGAGACTATAATGATTTTTACTTCATATGTGACTTGAATATGTTGTAGTCTTTCAAACTTAACACAAAAGATTTTATAAGGATTACGTAACTCAATGTCAGAGGTCAAATGGCATGGGTCACATGTGTGACTTCGCACGGAGCGCTTTTTTCAAAACTAAATTTCATTTGGAAAATTCTTTAAAATATGAATAGCTATAATGTTCATCTTATTACCAGAGAAGTACTATACATTTGTAAGTACAACAATAGCAATGAATGAGAATTATATCAAACCGTTGTTTTTTATAGTACTTAATTATGTGGCAACGTCTGGTCACGTGTGTGACATTTTGGGGTGGTCACGTGTGTGACATGAACAATATGAATGGAAAAATGGGAATTTTATAATATCGGGTTTAGAAAAGAATGAAAGGTTGAATTTTGGTATCAACCTGTACAGGAAAGTGAGAAGAATGAGCTGGCTAATTATCCTTGTGATATCTTGATTATTTTCTGAATTATGATTATTAGAAAAATATTGAAATATGTAAATTTATGCAAATGAGTAAAAAAGTTTCATTTTAAACTTCAAATCATGTATTTCATGAAACTTTACACATGGATCATTCCAAAAATGGAACAAAACTACAGAAAAATAAAACTTCAATTTTTCCGAAAAAGTTTCACTTTTCAAAGAATGGCCCATATATACAGCAATGATTAATGATACGAGTCAAGTCGATAATGCTTTGTTATTGATGTAAATTTGTGTTGAAAGTTTCAAATATTTGTATTTGGGATGTCAAATAAGTTTTATTCTGAAGCTACAAATGGCCTACCATCATTTTAAAGTCCAACTTAAGTGTAACTTTTCACTTGGGATCTTTGTGAAATCTCCAGGGGCCTCCAGGGGCCTGTTCAACGAAAGGGTCTAGTACAGAAGCTATGACGTCATGAAATATATTTTTAGAATCTTCAAATTTGAACTTCATTTTCCAAAAGAACATAACAAAAATAACTTTATGCATTACTATTGCCTAGCAAATTCATTTGGATGGGCATATCTCGGCCAATACCTAACATATTCAATTGATTTTCTGTATTTGGACATTATTTTTTATGTTCTTTCGGAAAATAAAGTTCGATTTTGAAAATCCTAAAAATATGTGGGGTAAAATGTTAAGACCGTCTTAACGGTCCTTTGTGATCGGAACAAATGCCCTCCATATGCCGTGGATCAGTCACAGTCACATGACAGTTAAGCCGGTTTAAACGTAAGACCCTTTCATGAAACTGGTCCATGGTCTTTAGCAAAATTATCCTTACACTCGCCCAGTCTGGCAAATTCCAACAAATTAACCTGACCAAAACCATACATTACTTGCCTGGAATTTTGTGCAGTTAGTGCCTACAGAAAAGGGCATTCAATTTGCCATTGTCATGAAGAACATTCAAGATGAATTAGCCATTAACAATGGAAACCTTGAGAAAAAACTTGGAAAAAAAATCTTGGGATTTGCAAATCATACCAATAATTTTGTGATAATGCTCTGAGCCCTTCAAATGGCTAAATATACAAAAATACATCATTATTTGTATTCTCCAAAAATACAAAACATTGCTTATAATAATTGGATCCAAAGTATCTGCCCAGGTTTTACAAGTGACTTCTACTACTCTTGGTTTGCACTTGCCCTGGGCAAGGGGGTTTGTAGAGCTGTGTGATTGTATCTTGAGTGCAAACTAAAAATGATATCAAAAGATTTCATTGTCATCAAGACAGTAAGCTCCAGTGTATTAGCTACTGACTTTTAGAAACAGATTTGACATCAAACAATTGCATTGTCCATGAGCTGGTCAGCTTTATAGTTGTGCATTATCTGCTAACTTCTACAAACAAATTCATACACAAATTGTATGTTATCATCCAACTTCTATCAATGAAATTCACGAGATCCAATTATTTTTTTCTGCCGGTCCATGAGCATTTCATTGTGCGTTATCTGCTGGGTGGGAACATCACGACATCAAGTGGTTTTGTTGTCCGCAAGTGGGTGAGTTTTTTTCTCGTGCCTTATCCGCTGACCTGTATGAACGAACCGCTCTCCACAGCCTTCATACCGACACTGGTATTTTGCCTCCCTCACACCCTCAAGTCTTTGTGTTGGCCTCTTTCCCAGTTCGTGAATTCTATTAGCATGCCCCTTCAACAGATCTAGTCGCGCGAACCCTTTCCCGCACTGCTCACACACAAAAGGCTTCTCCCCGGTGTGCGTGCGCTCATGGTATTGAAGATGCGTTTGACGAAAGAATCGTTTTCCACATTCTCCGCACTCGTGGGGCTTCTCGCCCATGTGCTGTTTCATGTGTCGCATGAGTATTTCGTTGCTAGCGTAGGCCTTCGAGCAGTGGGGGCAGTCGTATTTGTAATACTCACTGTGTGTCTGTAGCAGGAATTAAAAGAGGTTTGGGAAAGAACAACACAATTACAGTGAAACCTCATTATAATGAGCATGGTGCCCATTGAAATCACCTTGTTATATCACACTTGTGCATTAAAGGGAGAGATCCACTTTTGCAAGCCAAAATTCAAAAGTTGCGAGGTTATTGTCTTATATGAAAGGAAATGTCATTTAATAGCATGCCTGAAAAAATTAGGGCTTGAAATCTCTTTTTCGTGGAGTTATAGACCTAAAACTGAATAAACTGAGGGACGTCGGTTAATTAGGTACATACGTATTTTCGGCCGTTGAGTAAGTTCGTACATAGATTTCACGGAGTGACAGATCGGTATGCATGACCCCTACGTGACCTGCGCATAAGTACTAATGTGTGAGTGTTTACCAAGCAAAATACCCAAACATCGCTTAAACTGACTACATGTAATTATATATTCTTTCTTTTTGAGATCTTTTTCCGTGACATACGTTAACAAATGTCGGCTTCACAATACCTTTACGAGAATTAGTACTACATTGTTGTAATATTATGCTAAATCAGTTGAACTACTTTATTGACCGATATATAGTTTAAATGGAGGGACGCATTCGTTTTTCTTTCGTAGAATCCAAATTAGAGGGCTGTTCGCTCTGATTTTTTTTTTTGCGTGTTACATTGATCCCCATCCGTCAACTGAAAGCTGTTCAGACGTTTTGTAAAAGTGGACCTGTCCCTTTAAGGGCTGACTTCCATGAACAACTTCTATGACATCAAACTTCTTTTGTTGTCTGCAAATCAAATTTCTTTTTTTCCTGTGCCCTTTTTGATAATATCATCTAATCTTACCACATCAAATTGTTTATGTCAGTCAGCTTTATTTCAGTGCCTTCTAGAAACAAATTTCATGACATCAAACTGTTTTCAGTTTTCTTGTCTGCAAGTCCAATCTTTTTTCTCGAGCCTTTTCTGCTGACTTCTGTAAACAAATTTCACGATATCAAATCGCTTTCTTGTCCAAGTGGGTTATATTTTTTGTGCCTTATTGGCTGATTTCTAGAAACAAACTTCATGACTTGACAGCTCTGACATAAACAGGCAATGCAATAGGCAGCCATACATTCTAATACAAGTAGGGGTCCATGAAACCCGACTCTAATGGGGTCTAGAAGGTGGTGCCCCCAAAAGCATTTGGTTCAGGGAAAATATCATTATTTATTTTGATTTTGTTATTATTATATTTTTTATTTATTTATTTTTTTTTTGGGGGGGGGGTTACTTTACAAGCTTGCTTGCACAAAAATAGCCTTCTAAAATTTGTTTTTGCATTAAACTCTTTAATAATTTTGTGGGGCTATTTTTAGAATTTTGGTGGCAAAGTCTTTCTGAACTCCAGGTATTTTTTTACTGGTTTGGATGTTATACAAAGCCACAAATTATAGAAATTTTGCCAGATCTAAGGGGAGGTACGGCCCAGGAGACCACCCCACTCACTACGCCAATGAAATAATAATAATAATAATTTATATTTATATAGCGCATTTCCGATTAAAAACTGATCGATGCGCTTTACATCCTCTCCAATAACCTACAACAAAAATAAATATGTCTTCAAATTTCTTTTAAAAATATCTAATATCTAATATCTAATGTAGAAAGGTTCGACTTGATTACCAGTACGTGTTTGTGCCAGTTCGTCTTGTCTTTGAAGACCTCAGAGCAGTACGTGCACTTCAGATTCCTGTCTCTCTCCAGGACAATTTCCACCTAGAAAAGAGGGCAAAAGAGGGAAATCATTATTTTAGTTCGTACTTTTCAAATTGTAAGACTTTATATCAAAGCTTATAAATACAACAAAATAAAAAAAAGTTACTTGTGTATGGCGAAAGAGGGAAATTATTATTCTAGTCGGTACTATTCAAATAGTAAGACTTTATATCACAGCTTATAAATACAACAAAATGAAAAAAAATTACTTATGTTGTGAGATGTTTTGCTGATTGACAACCTCCCATATCTGGCAACCCTGCATTAGGAGAGCAATCGTTATAAGTTAATTAATTGTATGTATTTCTCTTCAAGACTTTATATCAAAGCTTATAAATATGAATAATGTTACATGTGTACGTGTGACGTTTCATGGATTGTCAACCGGCTTGAAATGGCAACCTGCCAACAATAGGGCGGTCCTTATGAAGCTGATTTTTTTTTTTCCAACCTAACTTATTCAAGGTTTTTTTTTCAAGAAATCTGCGGACCTCTATCATGGCTCCTGTATACCTGTTTCAAAGACTTAATATTGATAATAGAATGTACTGAAAAAGTATTACTTCAAAAGAAATATTTTGTGGTAAATGGCATTATCGGTCTATATGCATGATACATGTATCTCGAAATACTAATTTTACCTGTCAGTTCCACTGTTATATTCAAGTACATGTATGTACATTTATGCAAGTTTTAGGCATGAGCATTTTTCAATTCCATGAAAAAGATATATTTCATAAAAATTTGGACATTTATCTTTCTAACAGTCGAACTAAATAGTGTTTCCAAATGTTGTTTACTGAAACAGAAGGAATGGCCCTTTTAGCATTTAGATTTTGCAAGGGAATTTTTTACTGACCTTAATGTTTTTCTCATGGGTCTGCAGATGCCGTGAGAAGCTCCTTGAATGTGTAAAGTCCTTCCCGCATATCTTACACTTCAAAGGTAAAATGTAAAATATATTTAAACCCCTGCAAAAGTTCTGCAATTCATAACTTTTTTGCCCTACATGTATTTGGTATCACTGAAAAGAGTATATAATCCTCTTTATATACCCCATTTGGTATGTTTTTATGGAATGTGTATTACACTTTAATATGGGCCGGGCCACCCCAATTTCTTTTTTTTTTTTTTTTTTTTTTTTTTTTTAGATACCCTGTAGTCATGTTTAGTCTTGTCTAGGGCATGACAAGAGCTTGCTTTTAAATGTAGCATTCAGCAACTTATACCCTTTTCTCACATACAAAAAAGTTGCAAGTTAATTGAGCAAGTAACACTGCTGCTAATAAATATTCATACATTCTTGTGCAGCAGTACTCATTTTCTAACCAGTTGTTTAAAAAAAAAATCATATTAAAAATCGTTGTTAGTAATTTCAGTTATTTTGCGTATTTTGCATATCTAATGAGTATCATGAATATTCATATATGCTGCTCATGAATATTCATATATTACTACTCAATGTTGTGCAATTTTTGTACTAACCAATATTTTTTTACATGAGAAAATGTATATGTTGATGAATGCTAGACCAGTGGTATAAGCATTCCAACAGCATTACACGGTTAAAAAAAAAAATACAGGGTGTCTAAAAAAAAAATTTTTTTTATGAATCCCATAAATTCAACATCATGTTTGAAAAGTGTGTTGTGAGTTGTCTCACTTGTCTGCAATATTGTTTACGAAGAATCCAATGTTTGTTTGATCAATAAAACACCACATGACCACAATTTTAAAATATGTCATTTGTCTAAGGTGTTCAGTCAACACTGCACAGAATTATGAGGTCAAATTGAATTTTCTCCTTTGCTACCATTTTTGTTTTGTCACCTAGAGTCCCTGACTATGTATCATGAGTTATGACTGGAAGAGAAATGAGAAAATGTATATGTTGATGAATGCTAGACCAGTGGTATAAGCATTCCAACAGCATTACATGGTTTAAAAAAAAAAATACAGGGTGTCTAAAAAAAAAAAAAAATTTTATGAATCCCATAAATTCAACATCATGTTTGAACAGTGTGTTGTGAGTTGTCTCACTTGTCTGCAATATTGTTTACGAAGAATCCAATGTTTGTTTGATCAATAAAACACCACATGACCACAATTTTAAAATATGTCATTTGTCTAAGGTGTTCAGTCAACACTGCACAGAATTATGAGGTCAAATTGAATTTTCTCCTTTGCTACCATTTTTGTTTTGTCACCTAGAGTCCCTGACTATGTATCATGACTGGAAGAGAAATTGTCACTTGAGTGTATTCAATCGCTGTGATTTTTTGATGAAGTAAACAAAATGAATAAAAAGACATGACACACACACATGTTCATCCTAATTCATGTTTCATGTTTATTTAAGACATCTTACAATGAAACAAAGGGGAATGAAAAATAAAAAAGTATTGCCTAGTACACTGAAACTATGAATATGCATTTATTGTATTCATTTTACTTTTGTTTTTCCTTATTTTTTTCAGGCCAGTAGATTTTGGTTTCGGGCCACCAAATTTGGAAAAATACTAATTTTACTGGCCCGACCCGGCCACCAGCAAAAAAAAGTTAATTTCGAGCACTGTTAATTGCAGAATGCATTGTTATTGTGTGACCATTCAAGATGCACATAATCTTCATACAAAGTAAGAATCACATTATGATAATTTTGCGACATTTCAATTGAGACACGGCTCTATATTCAGGACTACTTCACATTCTATGATTACATCTAGGTAATCATTACAAATGAGGCATTGCTGTAAAGGGGAATAAACTGGTTTGTCAATTATATCAAATTCTAGTAGAATCATTTCATAGCAAAAGTAGTGTGTGGGGTTTATTTCATGAAACTTCTCACATTGATCAATCTAAAAAGAGAAATTATAATTTTGTTTCAACATTTGTTTCAAACATTAGGGTAGGTAGGTAGGGTTTTTTTTTTTTTTTTTTTTCAGGATTCGCACAAATACACAAAAACACACATTTAACACTCAAATAACACATATCGCAAAATTTTTGAAAACAAAAATAAATAAATAAATTTAAAAAAATATTAAAAAAAATATATATATAAAAAAAAAAAAAAAAAAAAAATCTGATAAAAACCTTTAGGGTCGGCGGTATTTTTAGGGTCGGGCGGGTTACGCCAATCCAACCATTTATTTTTCATGGCCTAAGAATGCCCCATTTAGCTGTTTTTATAAGTTAAAGGGGAAGGAAAAGCTGGTATTTTTGCTTGCTGTTACTGATAAGTGCAGAATTCATGTCACTACTAGTCATATACATACATGTACTTCATCTTGGGTATCACTAATGAAAGAGATAATCAATGTTTGTTAAACCACTATTGGTTTAAACAGTTTTGACTGAGCACTGGAGGCTGCTGTGTTTTCGTATGAAACGTCATCTGAGCATGTACTAAGGAAAGCGGGTTACGTAACCACTGACAAAGCAGCACACTCAACAGGGATAACATTAGGTACCCTCTTTTGTTAGTGCCCGTTCAGATGCGCTAAGATGATGTTTCCTACAGAAAGATGACAGGCTCCCGTGTTCAGTCAAAACAGTTGACAGTGGTGTCAAAAACATTCATTCCCATTATCAGTCATACCAAAGAGGAAAAATACCGCTAGGGCCCCATTGCAAAAAATGATACAAATAATTTTAAGTCAGGCAATGCGCAAATCTGATTGGTACACACATGATCTGAATTACAATTAATTGTCACTTACAATTGATTGTATCATTTTCTGCAACGGGGCCTAGAAGTGATAGGAATTCTGCACTCATTACTTACAGCAAACGAAAACTCCAGCGTTTCATTCCCCTTTCATTTCTCTAGGGATTTTTTTTTTTTACTGACCTTGAGATTCGTCTCATGGCTCTGTAGATGCCGCGAGAAGCTCCTTGAATGTGCAAAGTCCTTCCCGCAAATCTTGCACGTAAAAGGTCTGATCTCCGCATGTGAAAACATGTGCTCTCGTAGGTGGTACCTTTTATAGTAGACAAACAAATAATGTCAAATGTTTTCTTTTTTGAATTTGCCTGGTACAGTTAGTGTGGGGACTTATGTTCTCGTAGGTGGTACTCTTCAGGGATGGGAAGAATAGAACATATCATTTGAAATACTGTTGATATGTACAGCCATCATTTAAAGGGATAGTAGAGTTCTGGGGTTGAGGGTGGTTCTAAAAATGAATTAAAGATTCAAACAGAGTACAGGAATTTTAGATGTGGCTTTACATTTCAGAACGATATGGAGTATAAACCATGAAATAAAAGAATCATTGCAGATGAATGCAATATTCAACAAAATACCATTTGTAAGTCCAACAAAATAGCATTATTAAAATTAACTTAGTTAAGTAGAAGTAGTTAGAAGTAGTAGAAGAACTACTAAGCTTCTAGTAGAAGAAGGAGAAGAATTAGTAGTATTTATTATTATTATGTAAATTATTTATCACTATGTACCACTTATTAAATATTATATCACTATTATCATAAGTAACAGTAGGGCAATGCCACGTTACGGGTGTTACGTTTCAGAGCGAACTTTAGAAGTTGAAACTCTCCCCTAGGGAAAAATTAGTGTTCACAGATATTTAATATGTCCAAATGGTCTATCAGGACCCACTTTAACGCCTGAAAACAAAAAGCAGCATTTAGTCATGTCATTCATTATTACTGGTTCTTGTATCACTATTACTATCGAAATATCAGTACCTTTGACTGAATGACTTGCCGCACTGGTTGCACAGAAAAGGCCTCTCCACTCCATGCCTTCCTTTGATGTGGGATTGGAGCGCAGCGGCGGTCGGCAGTTTTGCTTTGCACACCTTACACTTGTGAGCAAAGACCTTCCTGTGCGCAGACCAGGGGGGGTAAACTCAGCCGCCATGACGGTTAGGTATGCATGCGATTAGAAGCAGTTTAGCTACGTCACAAAAGTCATCAAAAGTATGACAGGCTGTGTATTTCGAAATTGATCTGGAATTAAAAAATAAAATACATCACATTGAGCGGTGAAATATTCACCAATTCTTTATCTAGCGTAATCAATTTGTGTTGCCCTTTTCTACCCCATTAATAAGACCACCTTTTAAGTTACATTTTGTGTTAAATACTGTTTATGATTGCTCAATATTTGCAGAAGAGTCGCTCTTCATACACGAATCACTGTCTCAGCCAAGGGCAAAAATTGTTTACAAATTCATCGCGCGCAAAATCACAAATGTACGCGCTAATGACATCTTTGCCATAGAAAATGTACAATGTGGGTGCGCTTGGTAAAGTGCGCGCCCCACGCACATTTCTATTGTTTTGTCATATAATCTCCCCACAATGCAGTTTTGTGACGAACTTCCTCCGTTCAATACTGCTCGTAAACAAGACCGTCAGCCCGCCATTGTTTTATGTACAAAGTGTATGGGGTACGGTACCTACGGGCAATACAGTTTACCTTCTAGTTCTACAACGGCAGTGTTGGAGTCATACTTCTATGGCGCAGAAAAGTGCCTTCCCTGTACTTGCATTTGTATCTGTGGCTTCCAAGTTTAGTTTTATTGTCAAAAAACTTGTCGCAAAAGGCGCACTGCAGATCAAACTCGTCGTCGTCGTCGTCACGTTCGACCCAACAGTAAGCTCTTGACTTGTGGATTTCAAGCTCATTAACAGTCCTGCATAACGTCTGGCATACATCGCACATCACTTCTGCAGCCACTTGTAAATCGTTCCCCTTTTTCATTGACACTGTTCTCAAATAATTTCCCCTTTTTTCTTCTGGTGCAGATTTGACCGTCGAGTTCGCTCCGCTTTGCCTAAGCAGCAAACACTCATTGACATGTACCCCGTGGAAACTCTGCTTGTGGACCTCGAGTAGGGTCAGGTTCTTGCAGAACTTTTCGCATTTGTCGCACTTCACACCTCCCGGTACGCGGCGAACGTCCTTCTTTGTAGCCTCCGACCTCTTCACCCTTGAATTATTTGCTCTACTTTGCGGCGCAGATTTAATCTTCAAGCTCTTTCTGCCTACCTTGGGTGGCACAGCCTCGTCACCTATCCATCCATGTACCTTCCGCCTGTGGACGTCTAGTATATTTTTGAGGTTTCGTAAGACATTTCACATTCATTACACTTTACTCCCCCAGATTCACGTTGTACATGTACATCCTCCCCTAACACCAAGCCCGTCTCTGTCCTACCATTATGTTTCCTTTGCTCTGTTGGCATGGAATCGATCTTTGAGTTGTTCCCTACTTTTTGATGCGATGCAGTCTTGTCGAGCACCCAGCCATACATCTTCCCCTTGTGGACGTCGAGTATTTGGAGAGTTTTAACTTTTCACACACATCACACTCAAGTGATTCTGATTTTCCTTGCTCTGACACCATATTGGACTTAACCGGTTTGGTCCTGACTTCCTTTCTTGTTTTACCACCCACTAAACAACTGTGAGCATACATAACTGGTCCCCGAAAATACTCAGGCAGGAGTCTACTGAGAATACATGCTAGATACGAACATCAGTTATGCTGTATAAATGGGTTAATTCAATCAAAACCTGCTCTGGTGACCACCTGTCTACATAGCTTCCCTACCTATACCAAAAAAAAAATATTGTTCTTGATTACCCAGGAAGCATTGAGTTTATCGGTAAATTAACATTTTGTAAAGACCAGCTGTTTATAAAGGCAACTTGTCTGCCTCGATCCAGTGGTATTTATAGAATGGTTTGAATGTATTACTAATGTGATTCTATTTTGAACAAAATACCAAGCATTCTCCTCCTCCACTTTATCTTGAGTTCTAATTTGAGTGTCTTGCATTTTGCTTCTGCCTCCACCCCCATTTCATTGCACCACAGTTTACACTTTGCTTTATATAGGCTAGTTCAGATAAAAACGTATGAATTATACATTTGTCTTTCTGACATAATTATGTGTTAACATGCTGTACAAAAAGTAGAAAAGTAAACGTAAATAAGTACAGAGGGTGGATCCCACAACGCTTGCTTCACAAAGTGGATACTGTTCAAGATCATCTTGCCCCCCTCCCACCCCCCCCCCCCCCCTAAAAAAAAAGAGAAGAAGAAGAAGAAAAAATCACTGAATTGGGGCGAATCAAATATTTAGGTATTACCATCTCTTTTCGGGGGCTATGCTTGTTCTGAAGCAAATCATATATGTTTCGTATTTGAACCCTGTGGGTTACCTAGTCGATGAAGGTCCTTTATCCTTTTTTACTCTCGTCATCATGGACATGGAATTTTATACCGAACTGTTGATATTCATGTATAAAAAACACATAAATCCCGGGAAAATATTCTAACGCCCATAAAAAGGACATCAAACCCGAAAGCAGTATTTTGTTAAAGCCATCATTCCACAATCCGTGTACTAAAATCTATGTTTGGTCGTGTTAATTCAATGACATGAATTGAAATTGAACTTACACCTTAATGTTTATTTGATAAATATAAGCGATTCTCGACAACATAGCAGCAGAACGAACGCGTATATGTCCCCAGTTGTGATCTCACAGACAGGCATTATGTTGAGCGTTATCAGGAAAAGTTGTGAGTAATACATAATATTCCCATTGTTCGACATTTTACAAAAACTGTGCCAAGATGAAAGGCGCGTACTACAAAATGGATCCTGCTATCTGCTTGTCCGCTTCCAGTTCGCGCATGGGCGTACAGGCACATGTCTTCCAAAAGGAGGCTGATGTCATTTGTCCGAATAATCTCCTGACAAACCCAGACATTCAAGTCCTTACCACGTAGCTCTTAGCTGCACGAAAATTGTATCTTTGCCATAAAGCTGCTCGATACAATTACATACAAACTTTCCCGAATATAACATGACTTTTACATAATTATACCCTCTAACCACAGATCACGAACACCCCTCCCCTCCCTCCCCTGCCTAGTACGCCTATGAGTCTGTGTTTCACACAAACATGACACAGGTAGTTGAAATTGAAACAATAGTTTACAATACATCTGTAACCACTTTTATTGAGCCCCGCAATTTCATCTTAAAGGGAACCAACACCCCCAAATAATCTTGAAATAAATGAAAGATTCAAGTGTATGTGAATTTTAAAGAATGGATATCCAGAAAGAAAAACATTTTATTTTGAAAGTACATCATCATAATAATAAAGTATATGCTCATGAGTATACATAAAAAACTAGTCGTCTGTATGGGACGTACATGTTTTATTGTCTCTAAACGTAGGCGTTGATAGAATTGACACACTCGAAAACGTTTGGCAATTACGAAACGTAAGGCCCTGTTAAGTTAACTAATTGAGAACAAACAAATTACATTATCAATCCATGCCTTAATTTGAATGAAAATGTTTTCTAACCGTAAGGAATTAAAACTCCGTTTAAGAAAGTAAGTTTCTGGTTTTAATAAGAGCAATTGACATTGATAATTACGTAAGTTATATGAATGGTGCTTCATTTGAATCCGAGAAGATAAATATTGAGGTATATTTTGATTATTATTTATTCGAAACATTTACATCAAATTTGTTTTCTTCCATCTTAAACATATTGGATCGACCTCTATTCTTTGAAACAAAGTATTAAAACTCACGGGATAGTCTATTTGTAATAGAGTTCATTATTTTCTGTCTTTCTAAAATTACTGTGTAGGAATGAAATGAAAGATAAAAGTTTCAGTGAGTTTCAAAAAATGGGTATCCAGAACAAAAAGTTCCTAAAATTTGAAAGCAAATGATCATAACACTTAAGTATGTGTTCATTGGAATGCATGAAAGACTAGTCGTATGTCTAATAGGACGTACGCGTTTTATTGTCTCTAAACGTAGGCTTTAATATAATTGACGCACATGTAAACGTTTGGTGATTGCGGAACGTAATGCCTTGTTAAGTTAATTAATAGATAATTGATTGCATTATACACAACCCTTTGAAAAGTGTTGCACACCTTCTTGATATAATGGTACTAAAACATATAAGCTTGTGTTATTCTCCGCGTGATGAGCCCCTTTAAAGATCTTCTGTGTCAGCTCTTGAAGTATAATAGGCGACCGTTCCCCTTGACACTGTAATCTTCATTATTTTCTTTCTTTCTAAAATTACTGTGTAGGAATGTTATCATTTAGCTTGCAAGATTCCGCTTCCTTGTTTTCATTTTCATTTTTACTTGTTTGTTTGCGCGTGTGTGTGTGTTTGTTTGATAGTTTTTCTGTTTGTGTGTAGACCATTGCCATGTCTTGAAAATAGGTATGTTGTCTACCAAAAAGGCGAAACAGTGATGATGTGTTGATGTTACTGTTGTTCACATAGAATGGATTGCCTAATGATGGTTGCAAATGACTCTAATGATAATAATTGCAATCGTTACAAGACACAAATTTTGTACTGATAAGATCTCACCTGGCTATATAGTTTATTTTGGACGATGGGATTTATAATTACAAATTTGTCTTAATCACTAACTTGGGTTAAAAGCAAAGGAAATCCTGGCCTTTTGACTTACTGGATGTGATGAGAGCACAACTACTGTAATTTATAGTCACTTGTTACCTTTTGAATATTCCAAATAAGGTAAAAAGTCAATATGTTATGGACCACTGTCGTCTGCTTTCAATGCCCACAGGAGGCAGCCATTTCTTTATCTTCTCGCGGTGAAATGACATGTCAGGCGGGTTACGATATGCTTTTGTGTTCTCCCCCTGCCACGTCATTTCACCGCGAGTAGTTGAAGAAATAGCCGCCTCCTGTGGGCATTGAAAGCAGGCGACAGTAGTTCATAAAATATTGAGTATGTTTTGTAATCGGGAATATTCAAGACGAAATAAGTGACTAGCAATGACACGAATTATGCTCTCATCACATCCAGTAAGTCCAGTAAGTCAAAAGGCCAGGATTTCCTCACTCTCTATAGAAGTGTAAGTGTTCTTAGTTGGCAACGAGTATGATATGATTTTGCCAACTCAAATCTAAATATAGCCCTTGAATGGAACTAAGATATGTGCGGTTGTATGGAAAGCTTTATTCTTCGCCTGACGAATACAAAACCTCTGGGAAAAACATGATTAATGACACATTATATTTAAAGGGATATGGTAAAATTGTCAAATAACACAAATGTTCCTTTTTAATAGCACTCTAGTCGCTATAACATACATCGTTGAATTGGTATTACCGACATAAACGTAGAACAGGTTTCGTTTTTGCAAATTTATCTTGCATTATAAATATATTTATGACTGGAGTGTTCGGTTTTCAACTTTCTCCATGGGCGATTCACAACTGTGTGCAAGGTAAGTGCAATGGGTTAGCGAACATAGCTTTTTTTTACACCTTACTCGATCATTATAACATTCATTTACCATGGAATGTTCGCACATTATTCAGGGAACGCATCACATCACACAAATATACATTAACCATTTGTAATTTTAGACATGTTAAGCAAATTCACTTTATCCCTATTAAAGCTTTACCTTTGCTTGGCGAATCCCAATCCCCATAGAAAATTTTCCGTAATGTATAAAATAAACCGCAGTACAATTAATCATGATAATGGTTTTGCTCTGAATAATTATCATAATGGAATGCACCGAGTCGCTTGTTTCATACTGCGTCCACACTGTTATGATAAATTCCGGGTATCAGGTAAATGTTGTGCTGTTCTTGTTCTATGCATAAACATGAGCAATGAAAAATAGGCTTCGCCGGGAATCGAACCAGAGAATTCCGGATTACTACACCCAGTGCCACCAAGGCCCTCGAATGGCCGGGGGACGTTCGCACAAAACCATTTACATTGTTTGAATATGAGCAAAAGATATGTTTTCATGTTGTCGTTCTTACTCTGTGATATGAGCTCTGGCGACAATTGCTCCGCTATTTGTTTTCCATAAACCTTGACCATAACCCTAACCCAAACCAAATCATTACAAATAACGATATTGTGCCAACAAGGTTTCGGACAAATTATCGCCAGAGCAAATGTTGTGTCACCGTTAATTTATGCATCCACACAGCATATGTATACTCCCAATGTTTATGTAAAGTTTTGTTCATACGAATAATATATACGTTGGTTCATGATTACGGCGATATTTACCACTGACTGCTAAATGTATATAATATGTACTGTGAATTTCAACAAGATGTCTAGACTGCAGATAGTTCTGGGTTCAAACCAGAGTAATCAATGAAACGAAAATATATGAATTTTGTATGTTGTATAGGCTAAAAATCATAGGAAGGGTATGATCGTGTATTACCGGGACCAAATAATAATGTAGATGTCAGCGCAGCTATATGGCTGGAATTAAGAAGATGAAACCACCCGCATAACATTCAAACACATTTGTAAAATTGTTGTTTGGTTAACTAATTACAGTTTTCGCCAAGCAAAAGCATTAACTAAATGTTTCGATATGAATGTAATATTTGAAATACTCGAATTGGAGATTTTTTTCTTCAAAACTTCATAATCACAATTATTTGTATGTATACAAATGTGTTTTGAACGGGACCAGTACCTATGTGGTATTGGTATACATGTGAGCAACATGCAACTTAAACGAGAGCCAAATCGAACATTATGGTCTACATAGTAATAATATGTGCGCTTAGAAACCATGTATTAAGCACAATACAAATTCAAGCTATTATTATTAGTAGTAGTAATATTAGGTATCACGTTTTTAAAGGGAATTAGAAAACCATTTACAAGTATCAAAAATTTCGTTTGTCGACTTGCCTTGTAGAAGTTACCAACTAACTAACATTAAATAGTTGTTTATGTTTGTTGGTAGAGGAGGGGGCATTTTACAGGTAGAATGCGGAGGGGATAATAGGCATTACTTATATACCATGAATCTTCTAAAAAGGTCGATTTGTTAACAGATCTGGGTTGTGATGTCAAAGATCATTAGTCGATGGGCAACTTGCGTATAAAGAATTGGATCATTATTGCTATTTTTTCAATTCTTATAATGAAATATATATTTGACAGATAGCAATTCAACTTCGTATGTATCTACTCTATATGAGGGATATGATTATAAACGAGCTCTTTGAGCCATTAGGTCAAGATTAAAGGCACATTTATTTTCGGGTGCATTGTGTACATTTCATGCAAAGATGACTTGTTGCATTATTAGTGCTCACAACCTCAATATCTCAATATTAGCTATATACTTGGTAGGACTAACATGTACGGTAATTTAGACCTGGATTCTCCATTTTATATAGTTATATGTTCAAACATCACATGGTATTTGAAAGCAAAATCTGCCTTTTTATCATATGATATAGAAATTTGCTGTAAATGAATGAGTTTAATATTCCCTAACAAGATGATTGAACCAAAATACCAGCCAAATATACATAATTGGAAAGCACACTTTTCTGAGAATTTAAACCAAGGGCGTCGATTTCTTCTCGCCATTGGGGGGGGGGGGGGGGGATGATTCGTCATTTTGACCATCTCTGGCGAGGGAGCGAAGCTACGACCCAGCAGCGTGCCCTGGTTTTCATGGCTGAGGGGGGGGGGGGGGGGTTAGGGGGCCCCAAAGCTTTTGAATTCAGCTGTTTAGAAATTGGAAGATTATTAAATGCACATTGCAAGCATCATGTTATGAGCTGGGCTTTGTCCAATATGAACTTTAGCCTGATAGATACATATTTGCAAGAATTCTGATGGAACCCTGAATAGCATCAGTCATGGGATACCCACATTGGGAAGCCCATTGGGGGTCCAGGGGGCGGAGCCCCCGGAAGCTTTGGGATTTGTAATATCCAGATAAAAAATATGTTGTCTATATGTAAATATAGAGTTAACTATTCTTTAGTTAATTGGCTTTTGATTTAGCTGTTTAGAGATGGGAAGATTATTAAGTGCACATTGCAAGCTCCTGCTATGATGAGGGCACTGTCCAAGTATGGATGAATTTTAGTCTGATAGATAAATACTGTCGATTGCAATCATCCTGATGGAACCCTGAATAGAATAACAGTATCCTTGCTGATCGGGCTATCCTGTATAAATATATTTTAATAAATAAATAAATAAATAAATAAGTCAAGGGATACCCACATTGGAAAGCTTATTGGGGGTCCAGGGGGCGAAGCCCCCGGAAGCTTTGGGATTTGTAATATCCAAGAAATACAATTAACTATTGAATAGTTAGCTCAATTTTAGTGAGCGAAGCGCAGACGCACAGTGGGCCAGGATCGCCTGAAAGTTTGCCAAGAGAGAAGTCCTGAATAAAACTATTTATTGAGTACAGGGCTGGGACTGGGTCAAATAACCTTAATGGGGGTTCCAGGGGCACAGCCCCGGAAGATTTTGGATTTGGGCAGTTTAGCATTATCAAAAAGTGGTTTAAAGAAGACTATAGTAACAACTTCCATTCATGAGAGGGGGCAATGCTTCTTAATTTCAATGTTATTATATATTTTTGAACCCCAAATATTGGGGGTGGGGGGGGGGGGAGGGGTGATAATACAGGCCATCCCCCCACCTGAAATATTGGGGGGGGGATATATCCCCCCCCCCATCCCCCCCGTGATCGACGCCCCTGATTTAAACACCCAACTGAAATAACTTTTAGATAGAGTTCTATATTTTAACATTTCTTATACAGTAATACAAACATAATTTTCATTTGTGTTCATATTTTATCATCGCTGAGTGTCTTATAAAATACCATAGACATGTTAAACGGTGTTAATTAATCAGACGTTTTCCTTCAAGAAATACATATTTTGTATAGGCATTGGACGTAAAATAATTCAAATATCCTTCCCTGAACCAGTAAAGTCGATATTTGCAAACGAAATTCCACATATAACGCAAACTAGCCCATTTCAAAACACACCACCATAATATGTTGTTTATTCGACTATCGTGAAGAGGACTAAATCGTTATCTTTTACCACGTCAAAGGGGAAATCATTCGTAATGTCAATTGCTAATGATTTGGAAAAACGTCTAGTGCACTATTTTTCTGGCAATTTCCCATTAAATTATAATATTTAGACAGAATAGTCCAAACATTTCCCTGCTAGGGTTCAGAGAGAGGGTGACCATGGCCGCCGGTCGAAGTCGAACATATTCATAATCATGACAATTGATTGAACGCGTCAGTCTGGAAATAACCAAAGTTCAATACGGAACCAACGGATAGAATATTATTAGCAAAGCACAAGCCATTTCGTTGTACTGTATGTAGCTCGTTTATAAACAAGCTCTGGGGAATCCCAAATAAAAAAGGAACGCATTACACATTAATTAGCCATATCTGTGTTGTATGGGAGTGTATTGAAACTAGGAACTGAAATGTACTTGAGTCATGGTTACCGGGTATTTTATCCTTAAATCAGTCCTTATAAATACATCTGAAATCGAATAAATGCAATGTCGTACTATGCGCTCAGTACTTAAACATCATACAATTGCCTAATCTGTTATTCTGTTAAATGTAGCGCTTTTAAATTTCAGATTATTGCAATTGTTCACGATAGTATTTAATAGGCAAAGTCTGAAGCCAATACGAACTAATTATATAGGGTCAGAATAAAGCTGATAATAAATTGTCTTGTAATGCAGCTTCAATTTTGTACATATTATTGTGTACATTATATTAAACACTGTTGTCCTTAGCACGAGTATGAATAACGGAATAAGCATTCTTAGTATTACTGTCACTGTTGTTGTTGTTATTAGTTTTTATTAGTATTATAAATTGTTATATAATCACTACTTTTATTATTAGTATAGTAGTATTATTATTGCATGAAAAAGAGCAAAGAAAATGGGATTCCAACGGGATTTAAACCCGAGACATCACTTCGATGATCCCTCGTATATATCCCCAAGTTGATTTGTATATTTCGGATTTATGTCAGGTTTATCATAGATTCTGACCGCATGAGCAATAAGAAGTAAGGGGTTTCAGGGACGTAAATCCGGATGTCTCGGGATCGAATCCCGTTGGAACCCAATTTTCTTTGCTTTTTTCATTCATATTATCTATTCTGGTCAATTTGTCTATATGTTTGATTTATTATCATTACCTGTATAATGGGTAGTATTTGTAATGTTATTGGTATCATAAAAATAATAATTAATATTTATAACATCATCATCACAACCACCATTATCGTCTATATTGTGTTTATATCATAACCACGTACTATCGACTTGACATTAGACTATAGCTGTCAGCGTTGTAAATTCAAAGCGAGGGAGAGAGAAAAAAAAGGCAATTTTAGCATAATACAATTATGTTATTCCCCCGAACAACTAGTCCATCATTAGCATCTATATATGCAAGCGTATACAGTGTACAGTATACTGTACATGCATACAGGATCATAACTAGCCTATATGCACGCACGCACGGCGTCGCTTGTCAACATCCATGTAGGTGTTTCAATACCAGTCAGCCCCGTTTCCGATATTAATCTGCACACATCAGTCAGTCAGATTTAGTGCATTTCTCTAGTTTGTACATGCATCAACATGCACCATCAAGACTCCAAATAAGTGTTCGAATTACAAGTTGTTGTTATGTTTACATTTGTCTACAAACAAAATTGGCGCAATTAGTATTATCGGTGTGAGACTATAACTATGGATTTGATAGAAAATAAGAGGGCTGAATAGTGATCGAGTCACAACAATGGCCTATTACCGAGGGCACTCGTACAAAGTCATGGACCACGACGTGATCGGCTGGTTCTCAACGGACGAGGATATGAGGTATTGCAACGATCGTCGAAATCGTCGTTTCCTCGTTAACGAAAATAAGTACACCCATCCGCACTTCGACCTCAAGCAAGGATTCAAAGATTACGTGCCTCGTGAAGCGCGTGGCGTACAACCGTCGTCAGTCAGTCCGATCTTGGAGTGGATGCGCGACCACCGTGACGAGCTGATTGATAGAGAAATATTGGTTCCTTGGGGAGATGGCATGTCAAAGAGGTAAGAGCATTTACACGTACAGTATATAGCCTTATACGTTTCTCGTTTAGCACATGATGCATGATATGTATTCGTTGAAGTGCTTTTCACTGATAGCCGGCGATTTTTTTTTTGCTATTTTGAAGCCCCGTAAGTGATTTTTGTTCACTTTTTTCACTGATAGCCGCGAAGGAAAAAAGTCATGAAGTGGCACTGTAAAATATTTAAGCGTTGTGAAGTAATCGCGAAAATAGCGGAGGGGGGTTTAATCAGCCCCCCCCCCCCCCCAGTCTGTTTAGGGTTAAGAGATACTGCACATACCCCACACCCCATTCGCAAACCCGTCACGAATGGGACATCATTTTATGGAGAAATTAACACGCTTTCACAAGATTTCACAAGTTGAATTACATAATGATTATGTAAAGTATATCTCTACAAAGAGTCGTTTTTGAAAGCAACGCCTTCAATTTCATACAATCAAATTCATTTTTGTCTCATTTCGCTGTCGATCCTCCCTAATATTCACCTTTACTGTACATACACGGCTTTCATATTCATTACGAGTGAGGTGTTATTGGAAAGGTTATTAAACAAGCTTTCGTCTGATACCGTTTTCAACAGTATCTCTTGTTAAAGATATCTATTGTTGAAATAATTTGAACTTTCAAGAGCAAACTGTAATATGAGAGTCGGAACTTCAGACTGAAGTTTGTTTGCAACATTTTGCAACATTTCACTTCTGATCTTCCCCCATTCTGAAATATACTGCGTATACCCCGAAATCAATCCCTTTCCCGTTGCGATCGCTTTGTTTTTCTCAAAATTGTAACGTTCGCTGTACAAATCCACCTTTTTGGGTAAATTATTCTTCTTTTCAGATTACCATATTTGACATGCCTTATTAGAAATAGAAACACTTTCCAAAATTGTAAAATGTTGCTTTCCTTGATCTCGGGAAGTATTTTGTTGGAACTTGTCGCACTTTTACTACCAGTTTTTCAATGGCTCGTCGTCACAGCGGTATGGTGGCATACACCGCTGTTCATAGTTAGCTTGCAGGTAATCTAAACACATGTCAGGTTTCGGGTAAGACCAGGGGGTAGGATGATACACATCCCCCAAAATAATGTTCTTTTATAATATAGGGTAATATATATATAGGTTTGTCCTTATCGAATTTTAAATTCTTGCACTTCTTGTACGAAGTTTTACACCAATATTACATTATTCGATTAAAAGGCCAGTATTAACAAATTAACGAATTTAGACAGACTAGAAAAGACGATCACACTAGCACAATCCGTATCAAGCCACTTTTTGTGGGAAATACACGCGTAATACAATTATAGGCAACACGTATGGCGAAGATCACGCACGCTTTGACACATACTGCTGGCCTGAGTGTACAAAGCATCGCGCGCTATCCACGAAACCCGGCCGGCCAGCGAATTTGCGTTTCCCAAACCATTCAGCAACTCCTTCATTTGTCCTTGTGAATTAGCGACTTGGTCAGAGATTTCCGACTTGTATAATTTCGAACATTTAGTCGAGTGCCGAACGAATAGCAAATACAAAAATTATTGGACCAAGGTCGGATTCGAACCAGGGATCTCTAGCGTATCAATCTAACTCTCTATCCACGGAGCTATTTCGAATTGCTTGATTGGTGTTGGTTTTTAAGGATATATATACCCTAACACTAACCCTTACCCTAACCCTAATGTTGGTGGCTATAGGTCAGATTTAGTGGCTATAGGTCAGATTTAGTGGCTATAGGTCAGATTTAGTGGATATAAGTCATATTTAGTGGCTATAAGTCTATTTAGAACTCGAATTGAATACGCGCGCTTTGTCTCCATTCAAGTCGTCCGATTCCAATTAAACGGGCATATCTAATGCCTTAGTGCCATAGCTGAATGGTTTGGGAATCACAAACTCGCGGCCGGCCACGGCAATGCACCGCGCACGCGAGCGATCGATACGAACATCAAAGCGCAGCTCCAAATTTAATTATGGGACCTGACCAGCGATCCTCTTCAGTTAGTGATCGTTCTGTTGAGAAACCCCGATGCAGAGGTTCATAATTAGCTTTCATACAGCTCTGCTATAGACAGTGCAATAATATAATGTACAGTATCATGCGCCTCGAAATATAATGTTTAGAAATATAGATACTTGTCTATTATTATTATTACTATTATGCTGTATTATAGTTTTAACAAATATTAAAGGACCTAAAGAATACAACGTACTTTGGCACTTATTCCATAGTTGATGACTTGTAAAATAGGTCTGCCGAAAAAAAAAATCCATGAAAATAAACACAGTAGTGATTTAAGACTAGTTTTCTGATGCCAAATCTCACTTAGCAGCCAGTTTACGCCCCAACCACATTTAGGGTCCGGAATCGGCAGCGTGATTGACATGTGATTGACAATTCACTGGCTTACGTCATGACGCGTCATCTACAGAATTTAGTTCATTAGTCCGTACTTTAGATGACGTCACATTGTGGAGATTTAAAAGGGGCGTTCCCATGACAATTAGTTGTTTACTAATTACCCCAAAATTGATTGATTTCATGAGAAATGACTGCCAAATTATTTTTCTTCAGGACAAATTACATATACAAAATTACAAATTGTGAAAATTAGGCCATCTAGACGCTATAGGTCCTTTAACACAATCCTCCGAAAAAATAAAACATATTCTAACACATTGTTCTTTTCTAGACTCAACGTCGACTTTGTCGCTCGGCGTGGCGTTTTGAGTCGCCTCCTCCGAGCCGCCTCGAGCCTCGACAAAGTCGACATCCTCGTTACGCTGTGCAACGGAACATACTACATCGAGAGACTCAAAAACACAGATGATGACGGTTCTACGACAATGGGTTTCGGAGGAGCCAACTTCATCCGTTATGTTGCTAGTTGTAAGTGCAGTGTTTTTTTGTTTTTTTTTTCAACTGAGGCATTTTGCCCCGGCCTCGTAATTTTTGTATGGCTTTTTTAAAATGATAAGATGTTAATTTCTCCTGTTATTCGAAATCGCTGATTGTAATAATAATAACAAATACAAATTAGTTTTCATAAAAATTTGAAATTAAAGGGATAGATGAGTTGTGGTGAAAAAGTACAGTTTTGGTCAAACTGAATTTTAGTAACCAAAACCTGCACCATTAAATTACAAATTACTAGTTATAACTCAAAGGGGATACAAAATCACTAACGACCAAGTAAAAAGCATGTTATCATTCAAAAGGAGCCGTTAAAACTCAAGAGGGCACTCGCTCAAAACTCATTGGTTTCATCCATCTTAAGTTAGATGTGCATGTGATGTTTTGTTGAAATAGTAATTCGATAGAGACAAATCAACAACTATTTAAAAACCTCTTTTGTAATTTGTTTAAAAAAAGGAAGCATTTTTAAATTGTTTGTAACGGGTGGTTTAAAATTCGCTAATAATTGTGGGGCCCCACATTTATTACAAATAGTTATGTTTTGCATAGGCGCCGGAAGTGGGGGGGGGGGCAGGGGGGGCGGCCGCCTCCCCCCAATCCAAAAAGTGGGGGGGGCAAAACGCGTTTTTGCCCCCCCAAAAAGCCTCCCCCCTCAAAAAAAGGAAGAAAAAAGAAAGAAAGAAAGAAAACGGAAAAGAACAAATTAAATGTATCAGCCAATACTTGTTAATTCTAACGTTTAAAACTGAGTTATTCATCCATTTAAAATTTTCTCAAATTATCTCAGTTTGTTGTGTAACTTGCATTTGGTACGTCTGGGGTAGGTTGTTCTGTACCAGTCCACGACTTCCTGTGTAGGCTGTTAATGCTCTGCTGTTTGTGTGACGTGCACCAAATCGCACCATTAAAGTAAATAAATGCAAAATCTTCCCCGTGGGAGGGGGATACCCCTCCCAAACCCTCCTCATCTGGCTCTGCCCCAGCCCTCGGTCGCTTCGCTCCCTCAGGACTAATTTTTAGTTGTAAGCTATGATGTTGGATCATACAAATGTGGCATATGGTTTATGTTTTTATGCACCATATTGCACACTTTCAAGTATATACAGGCCAAATCTTACCCGTGGGAGGGGGATACCCCCTTCCAAGTCCCAACCCCCTGGCTCTGCCCCAGCCCTCGGTCACTTCGCTACCTCGGGACTCATTCTTGGCTGTAAGCTATGTTGTTGGATCATACATAATGTGGCCTATGGTTTATGTTTTATGCACCAGATTGCACCATTTCAAATATGAAAATGCAAATTCTTCCCCGTGGGAGGGGGATAGCCCCTCCCAAACCCTCCCCTCTGGCTCTGCCCCAGCCCTCGGTCGCTTCGCTCCCTCGGGACTCTTTTTTTAGCTGAAAGTTATGATGTTAGATCATACAAATGTGGCATATGGTTTATGTTTTTATGCACCATATTGCACCATTTCAAGTATATACAGGCCAAATCTTACCCGTGGGAGGGGGATACCCCCTTCCAAGTCCCAACCCCCTGGCTCTGCCCCAGCCCTCGGTCACTTCGCTACCTCGGGACTCATTCTTGGCTGTAAGCTATGTTGTTGGATCATACATAATGTGGCCTATAGTTTATGTTTTATGCACCAGATTGCACCATTTCAAATATGAAAATGCAAATTCTTCCCCGTGGGAGGGGGATAGCCCCTCCCAAACCCGCCCCTCTGGCTCTGCCCCAGCCCTCGGTCGCTTCGCTCCCTCGGGACTCTTTTTTTAGCTGAAAGTTATGATGTTAGATCATACAAATGTGGCATATGGTTTATGTTTTTATGCACCATATTGCACCATTTCAAGTATATACAGGCCAAATCTTACCCGTGGGAGGGGGATACCCCCTTCCAAGTCCCAACCCCCTGGCTCTGCCCCAGCCCTCGGTCACTTCGCTACCTCGGGACTCATTCTTGGCTGTAAGCTATGTTGTTGGATCATACATAATGTGGCCTATGGTTTATGTTTTTATGCCCCAGATTGCATCATTTCAAGTATAAAAATGCAAAATCTTCCCCGTGGGAGGGGGATATCCCCTCCTAAACCCTCCCCCCTCTAGCTCTTCCACAGCCCTCGGTCGCTTCGCTCCCTCAGGACTCATTTTTAGCTGTAAGCTATGATGTTGGATCATACAAATGTGGCATATGGTTTTTTTTTTTATGCCCCAGATTGCATCATTTCAAGTGTAAAAATGCAAAATCTTCCCAACCCTCCCCCTCTGGCTCTTCCACAGCCCTCGGTCGCTTCGCTCCCTCAGGACTAATTTTTAGCTGTAAGCTATGATGTTGGATCATACAAATGTTGCATATGGTTTATGTTGTTATGCCCCAGATTGCATCATTTCAAGTATAAAAATGCAAAATCTTCACCGTGGGAGGGGGATACCCCCTCCCAAACCCTCTCCCCTCTGGCTCTTCCACAGCCCTCGGTCGCTTCGCTCCCTCGGGACTCATTTTTGGCTGTAAGCTATGTTGTTGGATCATGTTTTTATGCACCAGATTGCACAATTTCAAGTAAAAAAATGCAAAAGCTCCCTTGACCGTGGGAGGGGGGGGGGGGGGGGGGGGGGGGGGGGTTGGCAACCCTGTGAGTGTGGTCAGGCGTGAGCCCCATAACACATACATCGTGAGCCCCCTTCGGGTTTTGCCCCCCAATCCAAAACTGCTTCCGGCGCGCCTGATGTTTTGGGATATTTCAGCCATTTCTGAACCGATTTTGATCAAATAAAATTTATCCTGTCATTGAAATATTATGCTCTTTCAAATTTGACACAAGTTTGTCATTATCTCTCAACAAAATGATGTTGTGTAACGCCATCTATACCAAAAATAAACTATCCCTTTAAAACATTTGTATGATTGATAACTTGCCATTTCGATTAGTTATTTGTGATGTGGTTTAAATGAACGGGAGTTTATTGAAGTTTCAGCAATACTTGGTAAAATACCAATAGTTGAAATAAAATGGTAACAAAATTGAACTATTTGTTTGTATCATCACCGAACCAAACATTCTGATAAATGTATGAACAAAAATACCTTATTGATATATTTAGCATCGTAAACGGAATAAAATAAGTAGGAAACAATTAATGTAGCTGTAACTTTTAGCAGGGATAACTATTATAGGCAACATAGGCAAGAAGGTTCTTTATTGGTCATATACATTTTTTTTTTTTATAGACGTTTTTTGCACAAAGTGTGGGCTGTAAGATGACAGTTAAGGTCATATTTAGATGGCTGTTAAGGTCATATGTAGGTAATGTTTTTTGTTTTCCTTCAGATAAATGCAACTTCACAAACCCTCTATGGATGTGCTTGTTTTTTGTTGAGAACAAACATATTATTTTACAGTCGAAGAGTTATCATCGTATATAGGTTTCTCGTTCCAATTTGTAAGAAAAATTTGAAAAATTTGAAAAGAAAATCATTCAAATTACAGCGATTTTATTCAAGTGATGTTCGCTATAATTTTTTTTTTACTTGAGAACATCCAAATTCGTACATAGGCATTTTATTTTGTACTTCTAAATATCCAAATTACATGTAGTTTGTTATCGTTTTAAATTTAAAGGGATCGTACTTGTCAAACATAATGTTAGCGTATTAAACGTGTTAGTTATCATAACAAATATAATAATTATTTTTATGCTAGAATGGTTGAGCGTATTCCAAATGGCTAAAGCCAAGTGCCCACTATGCAATCTGAGCTTGCGATCTAGCCCGAGTTGCTAGCGATCTCGGTTCGGTGTAAATCGCACAAGTTCGCCGCGAGTCAGCCCGATCTCATTGCGAACGCGATCTCTTCGGTGCCCACTATGCGATCTCACGGCGACTTCCCCTGAGAAATGCATTGTCCCTATTTCGACGCATGCGTGCATGTTTGAGGATTGCAGGCAGGTATTGTTTGCTCTTGCTCGTTTTGACATCATAATCCGCATTGCGATTTTTTTTTATAAACCCAGTGCCCACTTTGCGATCTGCGCCTAGCGATCTAGACCGATCTTGCCCGAATAGGAGCGATCCCCTGAGATCTGTGGTTAGGTCACAAGGTGGGTACCAATGGCCGCACCAGATCGCTGGAACTCGCGTCGGTTGCGGTCGACAGGTTTTGGACATGTTCAAAAATTTCGTTCTCGATCGCATGTCGGGCGGGATCGCACAAATGGCAAGCCGTTTGAACAATTATTCATATTTTACGAAAGTATCAGAACTGTAAATTTAATTTTGACAACATACGGCTCTTGAACATGTTGAAAGTATGTTGAACTTGGATGTGACGTTATTACGTAACAGGTCCTTGCAACCCGCCGTTATGCCTATCCGCGATGTTTGAGATTGCTTGCAGCAAGGCATGTAATAAAAAGCTCGTCCCGCTGATTCGTGGCATTCCTATCAAATATGGACACGTACGCCGTTCCGATGCTGTAGTGTAGCGCAGTATGACTCAATCGAGGGGGAGGGGGGGGGGGGGGGGGTGACACGCAATTGATAGGGGGCGGGAAAATGTTAGGTATTTCTTTATCTTATGGTCTAGGGGGAAATTAAAGGGGGTGGGTGAGCACCCTCTCCCCTCGTAATTACGCCAAAAATGCCATCTAAAGCCAACTAAACTTTTTTTCGTTACATGTTAGTCCTCAAATTGTCATGATTTGTGTAATAATGAAAATGTATTGACAAATTGATTATCCCCTAGCGGATGGAGAAGTCCCGAATGTTGCGCAACTTAAACCACTCCATGCCAATGCCTGCTACTTCTCGGTGACCCGGGCCCGGTGCGGCCCACACGAAATGATGTTCTTCTCCGATACGCAGGCAGAGCGCAAAGAGCCAAAAGAGCGTCCTCCGAACAACCTGGTCTCTATAAAGACTAACTACCCCCTGGTAGATCAAAGGAGTCTAACGAATTTCAATAGGTAAATTATAATTGCTCCATAATTGTACTATTGTAAGACTATCATTGGTGAGGCTTTAACTCTGTAAAATCAAACGAAATCTTTTGGAACTTTAGCATTTTTTTTTTCATCCTTTTGTTTAAATTATAATAGAAGAAAGAAACTGGTTTAGATTATAAAAATGTCTTGCTATTTATAGAGATATTTATCATTTAATAAATAGGGACCGTAGTGCTTCTTCAATCAGTTTTGTTTATCCAGAGTGGCCTTTCCAATACTTTACTTTGTTCTCCCAGGTGATAAAATTTATCCAGAATCAATTAAATTCTTGAAGGAAAATGAAACCCTGATAAATCGTTATTTACGCTCTAAGACATTAAGCAGGCCGAATGGTCTATACAAGTTTGATCACGATCGGTCAATAAATTGAAAAACTATGGCTCTTTGGGAAAGGACATTTATTTGTTTTGTGAAAAAGGTGGAACAACTTACCAATACGTTTGGTACACAAAAGTTATATTTTGTTAATATCTTAAGACATATGTTTAGCTTTCGTTTAAGTTCAACGTACATGTTTGTAGAATACATTTATGCAATACATTAAGTTTGGAGCATGGAAAAGTGTGAATATGAAGAAAACTAGATACATTGGCTGGTATTCTGAAGTCGTGTCTAACTACGTCGTGATTGAAGCTAAACAATTGTTTAGTTAGGACAATAAAGGGACTTAATGTCCAAATCCTCAATATCCAATTGGAATTCTAGCGGTTCCCTCATACGTTGCTGTATTTGTATTAACAATGAAAGCACGAGACAGATTTCGGTTTTTCAAATTTCCATTTCGTTAAAAAGATATGTATGATTGAAGTGTGCAGATGTTGCGGCACTGTCCACTACACCACGACGCTAAATCATACCCATCACAACGTGCATTGCCATATTAACTTATGCTCTACCCTGTGGGACCAAGAAGACTATTATTGCCATTAAATATGCATTAATAACTTCATGCATAACTATTTTAACATGTTTTAACTGAATTGTTTAGGTACAAGACCCTGTCATGGTGGTCCCAGACCCACATGGCGGGAATCCCAGATATCCTCTGTGGGTTTCGGGACGATTCCCGTGATATCATCTCTTCAATCCAGCTGATGAAGACCGAGGAGCTACCGAGAAGGTCTGGGGTAAGCTTAGTACACTCAATAGCCCGGCGATAATGTCATTTTCACCTGTAAAATGTATTAATGCGCATACGCAAAAATTGCACTTTCGGGAACTTCACCTGGTTTACATATATAATATAATGAAACAAGAATGAAAATAGGACATTATTCATGTACGTCAGTGTATTGATGTACATGTGTCCGTGCGTATGTTTGTGTTAAGAGTGTGTAAATTGTGATTCAACTAATATAAGTCTCCAATAAAGTATCCACAAGTAATTGTCCCGACACGATGACGTTTAAATGTGCGTGGCGGAAATAATCACTATCGACTTTCGTTTATTTTGGCAGGGATTCTGGACCGCCGAAGAGTGTCAGTGGAAGTTCAACTCTCTCCTGAACGACATCAAAGACAATATACGAGATGACGATCCAAAGTAAGTAGGCTGTGCACTATCACAAGTTTGTTTCATAAATGTATCAATAACACATAAGTAAGCAAATAAGAAACTGGCCATGGTCGTATGGGTCAAGTTATGTCGGAGATGGGAGTTGGTCAGGGGACATCTGAAAAGCGAGTCCTAAAAGGAAATATATTCACAATCCCTCCCACGATTGGTGCCTAAATATGAAATATGTCGTTATATATATTGTTATTTTCGAAACTCTTGGGGCTGTAGCCCCTAGGAAAGTACGCATACAACCTTTATCTAGTTGAAACTCAAATAGAGAAGAAATTGGAATTGAATATCCTGATTTTTGAACTATAGTGCTCTTTCTGTCCCAACCAAGAATCAAAGCCCTATACATTTAAATAAACGAGGGGTTGCTTCCGAAACTTAAAAAGGATACACATCAATGGCGAATAATTGTTTATTTCTTCTTCTTGTTTTGTTTTGTTGCAATGGTGCGGGGGCAGTGTGTCCTTTTGGAAGAGGGCAAAACATTCCGACAATCGGATATATTCTCCTTCAATAGGGCATGATTGCCGATTTCCATGGTGAATAACTCATAAAGAGGCCGCCATCGATTTCAAGCTTACAGCTCATGATGGCGGTCTCCTGCATTTATGTGCTTTATTTATTACTTCAAATTGATAATTATTTGTTGTACTATTCTTTATGTATAATTATCACTTGTAATTCTATTGTAAATACTCGAAACACGTTTTGTACAATTATGATTATGTATTGTTTTGAAAAAAATGCGGAAATAAAACAAACAAACAAACAAACAAACCAAATTTCTCAACTAAAAAAAAACATTCATTTCTATTTTGTAAATTCAACTATTTTGTATTTATTTATTTATTTATCTATACAGAGTTAGTCAGAAAAGTGTCCCATCTTTTAAAAAGTTGTCTTGTTTAAAGTATTGAATCATTGAAACATTGAATCATTGGTTTTTGGCAAGGAACTAAGCTAGCGAGCTTTTATACAAAAAAAATAGGCACTTAGGAACGGATATCGAAATCAAATAATTATTTGTTAGTATAATTCGTCTCAAGTGCTTCATGTACAAACCATTCCACCGGATATAACAACGTATACACCTGACGCCTGACAAGAAACGAAGGCCAACGGATTAACAATTGTAAGCTATCCGTTGATGTGTAAAGGTCTATAAGCCCTTGTCGCATATCATTGGACAGCTTGAACGGACGCCCGACGGAGGGCAACATTTTCATTCCGTTCTGCTCCGTTCGTTTGCGTGTATTGTTGGGCAAATACCTTCCTTGTCAGGACTGATGTCCGTTGTTTCATTCGGCAGAAATTAATGTGCATTCACTACCGGATAATTTAATGTTCTATTCTTCGAAGAGCCATACACGCTCTCTGGTGATATGTGACAACACCATGGAAAAAGACGTTTCAGTCACTAAAATTCACTTGAAACATTTTTCTCCATGTGAAATTCCTTTTTAGGGCCGTATATCATCTGGAGCTGGAGCAGGTTGAAAGGAAACCTGGCGCCAAGAGCCACTTGAGGGACCGGATGTTCACCAACCATGGACGGAAGGGTGACGATTACGTCATAGTGAAGGACTGGTACCTCCGTGATGTCCTGGGCATGAATGGGTATACATCATTAGTTTCCTTCAACGGAGTGCACAGCTATTGTTTTAATTAAAGAGTTCGGAAGAATAGCTTAACGCTTATGTTTCCGTACGCCTCGCTGTATCCGATAAATTTACTTCCCTGAATGTATACGGTAGATTAATAGTATTTAGTTAGTGTTGTAACAATTATGGCGTGTGCGTGTCGCGCGGCGCTAACGCAAGATTCGGCCGTCATGGCATGGGCGTAAGGTAGCAGAGCATTTTTCTCTTTTTATTTGATAAGCAACAACAAAAAAAGTTACTCTCCTCGTTGATGGCTTTGTTCGAAGAAAAACAACTGGTATAAGTGGGTGTTGGTGAAAATAAGATGACTTTGCCAAAATGTAATATGAGTTTGCCAGAATATAACATCGTCCACCACGCATATAACATAGTTTTGCCCGAATATGACATGCTTTCGCCCGAATTTCAGGTGCTGTTTGCCCGAATGTGTCCGTTTTTAACCCAGTACCGCCACCCCCTTCCTCCTACGCCTATGGTCATGGCGCTGTGCATGTCTGCGTCCTCGCAGTCCTCTCTAAATATATATTTCATTAATTGAACACCCATAATTGACTAACGGTTTCATATTAAAGGAATAATACATTTTTGTCAAACTGAATTTTAGTAACCGAAACCAGCACCTTAGCATGACAAACTATTTTGTATTACTTCACCAAGCTCAAAACTGTTTAAAGGTTGGCTGACAAGAAAACTACCTACAAATTGTGTTTTACTGTATCTAAGGTAGATTGTCATGAAGATTACTAATAAAAAAATATTTTCCGCGTCAGAAAACCCAGTAAAATACAGAAATCAACTTTTAAATTCACTTTAGTAATCCCCGTAAAAACATTTGTTAAAGTTTATATCACGGACGATCTACACTCAGATGTGTTGCTGCAAGCTGCTATTATTCAAATTTTAGGAATTTTCAGTTAAGCCACAATTTACAAGCAAAAACGAGTTTGTTTTGCAAGCAAATCATAGGCTCTGCATGTAAACCATGCAAATTCCTCCGTGTTGCGGTCTGCTTGTGATGTCATGATCCGGGTTGCACGTGCGCACATTCCCTTTCCGCTATAAATTACTTTTTTAGCAGTATGGAACGCCGATGCGAAAACAAGCAAAAAAGTTGCATGAAATTTACCTTTCTTGCCCAACTTAAGGATTTCCTTGAAAAAAAGAGTGTGGTATATCAATATAGGCACATATTTAAAGCTATAAACCTGAATCAAAGCCGGGATTTCACCATACCTTTAAACTGACTTAGTAACAAGCCTGTTATCATTCAACAACAAGAGCCGTTACAACATAAGAGGACGCTCTTTAAAGGGATAGTTGAGTTTTGGTATAGAGGGCGTTAAACACAATAATTTTGTTGCAAGATAATGAAAAACTGAGTGTCAAATTCGAAAAAGCATACAATTGTAATGACAGAATAAACTTTATTTGATCAAAATCGGTTCAGAAATGGCTGACATATCCAAAAACATAATCATTTGTAATAAATGTGTGGCCCATAATTATTCGATAATTTTGAGCCAGCCGTTCATTTTTTAAATGCTTCCTCTTTAAACAAATTACAAAACAAGGTTTTAAATAGTTGTTAATTATATTTAAACACTATTTCAACAAAATATCACATGCACAATAATTTATTTTAAATGGTTGAAACCCATTAGTTTTTAGAAAGCGCCTTTTTGAGTTTGAATGGCTCTTTTTTTTTTCAATGGTAACAGGCTTACCTAAACTCTAAATTACAAAGATTTAAAATTAAATCTATTAGATTTACTTTTAAATCTTTCTTCGGCTGTGGTTAGGGACCAGTCGATCATGATTTAAAATAAATCTTTTGTTGGATTTAAAAAATATAAATCCAGATAGATTAAAAATGAAGCCCTTTTGGATTTGTTTTATGTTAATCTTATTAGGCCCCAGGCGAGTTCATGGCATCCTAATGAATTATTCATAATCAGTGATGCAGGCCACAATTTTCAGTTTTTAGTTTACTGTGCATGATACATTTACTAAATAAAGCGCTACTCACCAATTATCATGGCAAAAGAAAAAATAGAAGGCTAAGAGAGGATTCGAACCCGTGACACCGAGCGTGGAGGTCCACAGCGTGACCACTACGCTACGTAAATCGATGATGGAAAGAGTGGTCTCATTGTTATCATATCCTTAACTCTAACCAAAACCGTAATCCTAGTTATGAATATTCATGAGTATAAAACTAAGAAAACTGAGCTTCAGAATACCGCAGTAGGTCACGTGTGAAATATTTCTGTTCTCATTCGTCAAATCTCCGATAACCTGGCGTTATTTTCCAATCCTTTGATGGATTGAAAATCACACCTTGGCCTTCGATTAACAATTGCTTTCGCGCGACTTTTTAAGTCTCCATAGATTTACAAATAATCTAAGTGTATTTATATTTGTTTTAATCCAAGCTACGATTTAGATTTTAAATCCCTGTAATTTAGAGTGTAGTCATCTGTAATTTTCTTTCGTTTCGAGCATGGTGGAGTTATAACCATTTTTAAAAATGTAATTGTGCAGATTTTGGTTAATAAAATTAAGTTTGACCAAATCTGTACTCTCTTTACCAAAACTCATTCCTTTAATACCAAACGTCACATTCACATATGTTCATGTTATAATTAGTTGCAACTTGAAGAGCGCCTTCTTGGGCGAACATCTGCTTTTTGAATGGAAACAACCACAGTAACTTCGGCGTTTATATAACTTTTCAACCATTCAAGCATAATGAATTATTACTGTTATTTGTTTTGTCATGATAACTGACAAGTTTTAAAGCTACGGCTAATAGAATTCTGTTTGACTAGAACTATACACTCTCTTCAAACCATGACTTTAACCAGCGAACCCTGGATATTAACCGGCCAAGAGGTATCTGACCTGAACTATTATCCTACATTCATTGCACCCCATGTTTGAAGAGCTTAGTTCATGCACTAAATCCACTTTTTGTTCTAACTTAAGTTAGCGATATTACTACATTTATAAGCTACGTAGCTAGCTATATATCCAAATTTAAGGACAATGTACACGATCTAAATCAAATATATAATGTACCATTTTATATTCTCATAGGGGTGTTTACAAAGTTGGACAAATACTACACCCGTTTTCCCCGAAAGTTGACAAACAGGATCGAGCGCCTTTTGGAATTAAAGGGATCTATTAATTTTGTTGACAAGTGCACAGAGTGCTGAGTGATCAATATAACGTGTACTGGTACGTGTACTGTCCACCAAGTAGTGTGTGAACATTTCACGTAAATTTGATTTTTTTTTTTGGGGGGGGGGGGGGGCCGATAAATTAGAAAAAATGCAAAGTGATATTCCCTAACTCATTGCACTTACTTTATACACGGCTTAAATCATCTCGTTGACAATGTAACATCTGAACACTTTAATCATAAATAAGAAATACAATTTTGAAAAACCCAAACCTGTCATGAGCTTGTATTTTTAATATAAATATGACAAGGTATGACAGAACCAGTATAATTTCAAGTAAGTTTTGAAGAGTATAAGAACTTGTTACCAAGTCCCTTAAAGCTCTACATAAAGTGAATATTTTGTTTAATATTTTCTGTATAAAAGGAAATCGAAAATTAACATTACGTTATGCTCTATCACTATTTCCCTTGTATACCGTCAGCAAATAATGGCTATTCTTTTCATTTCCAACCAGGTATGCATCCGGATCTGACCTTCAAGAGGGCAGAGGTAAATTATGAGTTCATTCCGTGTGTTTTGTTCACATCAATAACTTTCTTTTCGTAATGTCTAGTGCTATCAATACAATTGGTCTGTTTTGTATATCCCATACTGGGTAATATTGCAGGACCGTACATATTAGTTACTACTGGTAGGGACTGTCTGTTTGTGAGTGATCCCGGTTTTATGACAATCTGGATCATATGCGTGCAAGTCTCAAATATAAAGCCCCCTCCCACCCCCCCCCCCCCCCCCCCCCCCCCCACATTTTCGTAGGAATGAGTCCGGCCCGTTATTCCGTTATATTTCCTGTACCTGGAGGTTAGTTAGTCCGAGTCCGAAACGAAAAAAAGTTCGTTAAACCGCAAATAATCTGTGGCGTAGCCGTGGGGGAGGGAGGGGACAGCATTGCTGTTATGGGGTAAAGAGCTGCGGTCTTTTTTCCCTGTCCTCCACCCCCCCCCCCCCCCCCCTCTTGGTGACAAAAAAAAATAAAGGCAACAATATAAACACGTATAATCTTAAACTTAATTTGCCCACCTTGTGTAAAATTTTGCCACAATGAGACATCCATTAAGAAAAGTAGACCCATTTTTTACTACATCCATTATTTTACTGAGATGGCCATTTTACGAGCTAGTAATTCTTTATTTTGTGAGTAACAAAACTCACTAATGAACCTTCGGAATATCAAACCGGATTTCATTTTCCGATAATGGAATCTGGAATAACGAACCTTCGGATTAACGACCTGTAACCATGGGAATGAGGTGTCAGGTGTTGATAAACATATTGTTTGTATAATTTGTTAATCTCACATTTATTTAGCGGGCTCTTTGACTTCCAAGTGTTAGGTAATATACACTTATCATACTCATGATAGATTGTTTTATAATAATGTATAGCGGGAAATTTTAGATTCTCTCTTTAAACAAACAAACAAACAACACATGTCAATTTAATACAATTTGCTGCTTTATTAACTTGTGTACGCGAGTCAACACAATGTTGTTATTGTTTACAATTATTTTTAAATATGATATTAGTGGCAGAGTGTGATCGAGCTAATAGCGGGTAGGTGGTGTGTGGGGGGGGGGGGGGGGGGGGGGGGGGTGGAGCACATGAAATATTGCGGTCACACTATTTGTATTTCCATATTTCAGGTTATACGTATATAACATACGCATCACTTCTTGATTTCGCCATGTTTCTTTATGTTGTCCGTAGTTTGTTCGTCGCATGTCTCAAAGATAAATCAATCGAAACAAATTAAACTGGGCAACATAAAAGGTCATGGCTTAACGTACATCTGCCAAACTTTGTTGTTACGTCAACACATTGCCACGTCATTATGACGGAAATTAATGAAATCTCTTTCTATAGATAATTATCAGCCATGCAATTTAAAATTCAAATTCCTTTTCAAATTTGACATGAATGAATATCAGCTCATTGATGTATACTTCTTCACCTATGTGCATGTGACTGTGAACACGCCCGTCAAAACACTATTAGCTAAATGGTACAAACCCTAAACGCCCCAAGTAATTTATGTTATGTTCCATACAATTTCAAGCATTTTGATATGTTGACGATTTTGTTTAATTCACTAATGTGTGATAGTTAAGGAGCTGGTTTAGAGGGCGCTTCAATAAAGTTTTGGTTTGTAAGGTAATGAACAATGAAGTGAAACCTTTGAAAGAACACACAATTTGTATGCAGGATCAAATTTGTACGATCCAATTGGGTTACCCAAAAATTTAAAAGCGTTAAAAAACGGAGTTGAAATATCCGAAGATATAACTGAATACAATAAATGCTAGAGAACAACGTTTATTTAATAATTACCAAAATACATTGTTCATTTCAACACATTTCTGAAACATCACCAAAAAGGTTTATAATTGTCTATGATGATCTCTCTATCATGTCTATTCAAAGTGTGTTTTTAGCAAACGTCACATTCACAGAGTTTGATTGAAAAACTGCTAAAAGGTAATGTGTCTAGAGAGCGCTCTCTTGTGTTAAATAACAGCTAGTTTTTCATGAAATAGCCCTAAAACTAACCGTTTATTATTTGTTTTACCATTCAAGCATTATTGAATTATATATTTTATCTTTAAATGATAAGTTTAAGTTACTACAAATATGATTGACCAAAACAGTACGATCATTTAATAATTCATATCAATTATAAAACTGTATTACGAATTGCCTTTTCTTGTATTATAAATGGCTAAACCGATTTCGTATTACAAATAGCGATCCTTATGACTAATGCACATTTTTCAAATTATGAATAGCGACCCTAATGACGAAGTGACCCTGATTTATAGCGACCCTTTACTATAGCGAGCGCACCCCAAACAACTTACATGCGGTTGATACCTAATCTATATTACCCTGAATAGCCCTAAAATGTTGGTATGAGGTTTGGTAGTGTGACTGGGCTTTAAAATCTAGATAACTGCCGTCGATTGATATTTAAATTGTTATCTTACACCTTTATTAACCGCTTCATTTATATCAATCATATTAACAATTTTGACGTCTACATTACTCCGACAAATTCCACATGGAGAGAATATTTTCTTTAAAGTTATTGTTCTTACTCTGTAATGTCTAACATCCAACACCAATTCCATACTGTTAAATATGCACTTAAGTTATATGATAATTTAATTCTTCAATGCACCAGACAACAAGTAATAAACCATTTTACAGGATTATACCGGAACTTTATTAATGGAAATCAAATTATAAATCTAACAAAACCATTCCGCTTGTTATTTCATGTTCACTTACCATTTATATCTACACACTGTATACAAATATGATGAAATAAAATGTTATTCTTTGATGAATGGATACAGATTTCAAAGTCCCTCTGGAGATTCTAGCTCGAGGTCCAGAAGCTCTGATGGCCTACCATGAAGCAATGCAAGAGGGAACAAAGGAAAACTACGAAACACGATTAATGATCGTGGGACAGAAAAGAGTCGGGAAGACTAGTCTAAAAAAAAGCACTGACAGGAGAGGTGTATGTACTATTTTTTTATGTATCTTTTATTTTGAATCTGCATGCCTTTGAATCTATCCTTCCATGGATATAGAATCAGATAAAATACAAATAAATGTATTCAGAGTGATTAGTTTGTGTTAGTACCATGTAGAAAATACAGTACCATGTAATCGACGAGTAAGTCCTGCAAATGAAGACTGTATACATTTGTTTCCTTTAAAAAAAATAGAAGACATGTAAGTTTTTCGCAAAAAAAGGACAAAATCGTGTAATTTTTCTGCTAGCTTAGTGGTACAGATTTGTTTCGGTATTTACCTTGTCGGGTAATCATGGTAATATTCGGAAGGATGATTTACGGATCAAAGGCCTCTGACCCCACCAGCATTTTTTGGTCTACACGCCTACGAAAATGTGTGAAAAAGTTGAACATTCTAAGATTTAGACAGTTAGTACATTTCATTTCAAGTTTCAACATCTTTACAGAAACAATGAAAACACCGCAGCATTTGGTAATCGCATTATGTTATTATTGTATGGAAGCCAAATGTTTGTTTCTCCTTAAACGTATACAGATTTGATCCCAGAGAGCAGATAACCGATGGAGTTAATATCAGTATGGAAACTGTGGAGGCAAGTGAGAACTCATGGAATCTGAAGCCGGCTAGCGCTTTGCTGGTAATTGAACAAGGTATATATTTTAAATTTCTAGTATTGTTTAAATGCATATTATATTCTTCCTCTGTATTTATTGGTGTATAAGTGTTTAAGCAATAACCATCCGATTTAAGTAAGGTAAACAGTTTACTTTTAAGTACCGTATTTTTTTTCTCATTCCAACACAACCCACGAAAGAAAGTATCACTATTAAGAAGCATGACCATGGTGATATACACTAAACCCCAAAAATAAGTCTCCCCTAGCGTTTATTCATATTATATCTCAAAAAGTTTTTTACCGATTTTCATCTCGCAAACTGTAATGGATGCGCAGTTTTCTTACGCACAATGCGAATGGTAAATGGTTGCCATAGTATTACGTTTTCATCATCAAAAAATGCATTTTCTGATACAAAGTGCCAAATAAAGTTGCACTTTAAGTGTTATATGGCATACTGGGTACATTTTGTATACGAGTAAGCATCTGTTATGTAATTCAGTACTACTGCTGTATTGTTCTTAGTGGAACCATTTATAAAAAGCATGCATTGTTCTGCAACACTAGGCCTTTCAATTTGAAATTGTTGGGGATTAGATTGGCCGAAGTCATGTCCTGTTTTAATATTTAATACAGCTGGCCTAATTCACCAAACTGTTATGTAATTCAGCACTACTGCTGCATCGTTCTTAGTGGAACCATTTTTCAAAAGCATGCATTTTTCTGAAACAATAGACCTTTCAATCTGAAAAACCTTTTAATTATTGAACACTTCATTCATTGTGATGCTTATTAAAAGTAAAACATAGAGTGGCATGTAATAAATGGTGCTTGAAAGTTCAGAAATATGCGTGATTCTCTTGTTATTCGTGTACAAGCTGACATAAATCACAAAAGTGCAAGATTTTTGTTCACACCTTTTGTCTTAAAATGCATGATTTCGCACCAACCACATACCATCCATTTTTTGCGTTAGAATATTCAAAACAAAAAAAAGAATGATCACAATCGGTAAAATACTTGTTGAGATATATGAAAAAATGCTAGGGGAGACTAACTTTATTGTTTAGTGTATAATTGCACAATTTATTTTAAATTTATTACAGAATTCAAAGAAGATGTGGCGAATGTCGTAGTGCGGAAATTAAAGGAAAAGGCGGTAAGTCATGTTCCTCATTAATCATGAGGAAAAAAATGTACGAAATTCAAATCAATTTAAGAGAAAAATAACACACAATATTAATGTATGATTCTAGACTGGTTTGTACGTTTTCACCGCATTGTATTTTAGTGATATGAATTGGCATGTTGATTCGCGGTTATCAATGTAAATGTACATAATGACTAATTATCAAAATGTATATTTATCATGTTAATAATGTTACCTCTCATTCTGTTTAGGAAAGTAATACGTTTGGTGAAATAACTAAACAAGGCCCTGACCCGGACCAGGACGTTTCTGAATCACAAATGAAAGGTAGCATAACATGTTTCAAAAGTGTAAATTTGTGTTGTGTGTGGTCGAGTTGCTTAATTCAAACTAAATTTCCATTAGCAGTGGAGCACTCTACGATAAGTTGTTGTATATAACACTATACTTCCTAAATGTCACATAATTATTTTTTTCTTCAGGTACATGGTCATTCACACTCGTGATTAGTCCACACATTTTTAAATTCAGCTCACTATCGAGAATATAGTGTACTTTCAATAAAAAAATAAAAATAAACAGTACATCAAACTTTTTAGCTACATTTTGAAAATATTTTATGAAATACACTTTGAGTTGATTACAAATTACAACTAAACACAATGTTCTATAACGAATATTTAAAGGAGGTAATCATGTAATGTTTTGATTGTCACCATAATTTGTCCGTAATAAAGTTTTATTCAATTGCTAGTATTGATCATGGTATTACGGATACAGATTAGTGAAGTACATTAGTATCTTATATAACGTAATCCATAAAGTATCGATCACATTGGTATGATGGAGGGGAGTTCAAAGCAATGGCCCGAATTATCATCAGTTGCACAACTTTGTGCCAGGTTTAAAAAGACCAAAAATACTGACAATTTCATGGAAAGTGTCCGTTTTATATTCTCAACAGCGGAATATCTCACGGAAATGATTCACGGGTTAACCCTTTGTCGCCGTGACTTTCATTCGTGCCATAACTTTGGTCCTCGAGACAAAATTACGAAATGTTTAAACAATACGAAAAAGCCTGGACTAGATTATAATTCTTTTGTTTGTCTGTGTGTGATTTTCTCTTCCGACCAATGTTTACATTTCTCGCCCAAAAGTTATGCCTAGACTAAATACTTCAATACCAGCTCACAGAATGCAGCAGCATATCTCTAACCAGCAAAGATGCGACACAAGTTCTTCATTTATAATACAGAAAAGGGTGATGAATTTCAAGCATTATACTCACTACAGTGTACATTTTGTAACATCGCATTTATCATTAATTATTTCTCATCCGTTTTCTTCAGCTTCTAAATCTATGAATAGGATTTGAAATGCCTAAAATCCATGTTTCAAGCCGGATGCATGGATAATCGCAAGATCGTTTTCGTATGTGCTGTGTAAATATCTAGGCTATCGTAGCAGATAGCCCCGGGGGGTCACTCGCATACTTAAGTGCTACCCACCCGTGTCCGTCAACCTCCGAAAAGGACCCTAATGCCAAAAAATGGCGTATCGCACTATTTCTGAAACGGACCCTAATCGCAAAAAATGGCATATCGCACTATTTCTGAATGGACCCTAATCGCAAAAAAAATGCGTATCGCACAATTTCTGAAACGGACCCTAATACGCATATCGCAGCTTTTCTGAAAAGGACCCCAATGACAACAAATGGCGTATTGCACTATTTCCGAATGGAAATGCCCACCGTGTCCGATTTTGGATATACCGTATCAGAATTCGGATACGCCGTGTCAGGATTCGGATACGCCGTACCAGAATTCGGATACGCCGTGTCAGAATTCGGATACGGTAACTCGTGTGGTGCGGGAAGTTTGCAGGAAATACATGTCAGTCATCCAGATAGTAGCAACACTTCCGAGACGGATCACGGCTGAGCACTCCTCAGTTTTTTGATTGCTTAAAATTGCAGATTTCTCCTTTTTTTGACATTTGAAGAATAATTTGGACCATTTTGGTAGGTTCAAATAACACTAATTTTTAGGGCCAGTTTTTTTTTTTGTGCTGAATTTAAGAACATAATTCTTCGTGAAATTTTGACAAACTTTTTTTGTACTGTCCCACAATATTCCACTACAGGGCAGCATAGCGCATCTGCTCCCTTGTGTGGCTGGTACTAGTACTTGGGCAATATTGTCAAACGTGATAACACAGAATGCCACACTTGGGACTGAAGTGAACGCTGCACAGACAATTTACCTCGGCTCAGACAGCATCAAAATTTTATAACAAACATCTTTGCGGCAAAATTGCTAGCGTCCATTCAAGGCTGCTTGACTGAGAATTTTACTCGAGCTAGCTTGGCTATATATATCTCCGAAAAAAAGAAGACATAAACATAATTGTCCTACGTATAATGTGGGTACCTTGGGGCTTGGTAAAAGACTCAATAACTCACGGGCGCGCTTAGCCTATCCGATATGCGTCGGGCTTTCTAGCAAGTACTAATTGCGTTATGTGGACGGAACCACCGATGTCCGAAACCTATCCCAACGCCTATCATCACTCGTTTACTCAAACAGTTAAGTTTCTTTTATTTACTTTGTTCGCTGTGCGCTGTGCGTACAATTTCTACGAACCCCCTGCGAAGCTCTTTCATGAATATTTATGTGACATGGACCAAAATATGCCAATGAGCGATGAGGCTGTAACGTCATATGAACTCTGTAGTGCATGCATGCAGTGGCCAGAGTTACACACAGCATGCACAGTACAGTGCGCTTTGTATACGCGCTGTGCGCTGTCAGAGCCGTATTTGTGTGTGTGTGTGTGTGTGTGTGTGTGTGTGTGTGTGTGTGTGTGTGTATACGTGTATGTGTCTGTGTATATATGATCATGTGTGCGTCGGTGTATATGAACCCACAACATGTGTAAAGGCATTGCTTTATATGCACGGGTGCACATCATAGGGTAGACCCTATGATGTGCACCCGTGCATATAAAGCGCCCGTTGTTTGAGTTGGCCAAAATCTGTTTATAATATATACGGCTCTGTGGCTGAGTTCACCTGCAAGGCTTATGAATAATGCATGAAAATACACTTGTCACACATACAATAAGCATATATGAATAATGATGAGTAAATGACTGATGATAGGCGGATGCGCTCCGCGCATCGGGTTCGAGATCACCGGTTTTCCGTCTCCATATTAAACGCGATTAGTACTTGCCAGAAAGCTCAGACCCCTATCGGATAGGCTAGGGCGCGCTCGAAACTTTCTAACGTGGCGGCGGACATGCGCGCACTCTATCTATAGTATCTGCACAATTCATCGATGTAATATACACACACGAACGCACGCGCTCGCGATAATGCCGTGTTTCCAATTTCCTTCATTATAATGAAATGCAATTGCATGTTACAAAAGATGCGCGAATTGGGGGATCGAATCCGCCTGGGTAATTCACACCCTTTTTAAAGAATAACGTCGAAAACCTGTGCACCCAAAAAGGTACCCTTTTTTGAGAAAAACGTCGCAACCTGTGAACCTGAAAGGTACCCTTTTTTAGGTTTTTCGATCAGTGCTTGAAAAACACCCCTTTTTAAGGAAAACGTCGACGCCGCCGTGTACCTGAAAATGATACCCTTTCGCCTTTTTTTTGGATGCGGGTGCGTAGCCAGTCATGTTGAGAGTGACCCCCCGGGCAGATAGCTACCCCGAGAAGTCGTGGAGGAATTGGGTGACGTACCATATACCCATTTCACCTGAACGAGTGTGATAGGGCTTCATACAGTGGCGTTGCAATGTGGTGAGGGGCACGGGGGCACGATACGCCAGAGACTTGGTAAATGGAATTACCCCAAATTCGTTAAAAAGAAATATTAATTTTATTATGATAATCATTTATACATGGAATGGCGAACTTTCATTAATAAATTGGAAAGATGCATGATGTGGAATAACTAATTGAGGGGGTTGGCGGAGAGAGAGCCACCAAGCATTATATAGCTATTTCTTTCTTTCCCGAACGGGTTGCTGGTTGGGCCCCCTTGCAGCTACACCACTAGTAGCACTTTGGCAATACCATCATTAGTGTAATTGTATGGGCTGAGGGTTATTCTATATATTCCCGTCTGATACAAATGCTCCATAAAATGACTTTCTTAATTATCTGTAAAGCCACTTCTATATATTTTTCCATTCATTGTTTTCTCTACATTTCTTTCATTCTCAGGGGAAGAGATCATCTGTTCCCATTTATCGAAGCCTCAATTATGATCAGACAAACTAAATATTATAGCTTTTCAAGAAGAATTTGAGGTATTCAAAATTAGATGTATAATTACGCGGCTAATGAAAGTCATCCAATGCACAGACACACACAGAAACACGTACTTCGATAGAAAACAAACACTCATATGAACACACATACGCATACACGCGCGCACTCGCTAGCACAACAGCATAGTACATAATACCAACAAACATCCATCCAATGGCAAACTCACATCAACTGAATATTTGAATGTCATGTTTTTATTCTTGTTTACTTATGTTATAGTACATACATACTTTACTAGGCCTATTGAATTTGAGCTACTGTATGTATGCATGTATACTTCTTTCATTGTGTATTTTATGTTTCCTCGTCAGTTAGCCTCTGAAGAAGATCTGCTAGGATCGTAAATTTAGGCCCTTCATTGACTCTCATGTTATTACACAGGCATTATCATAGTAGATAAGCAGTTTTCAGCAGCATTTTGGTATCATGATACTTACTTCGGATAAATTGTTCGTGAGTATTACATATTTATACACTGATAGCAATGCCTTTGATAAAACAAAAACACACATCAAGTTGTGGTTTTAAAAGGCGTTTTGCTTGTAGGCATACATGTACTTGTTCGAAATTGTATATAACACGGGCGTACACATGACATTGATACCCATTCAACTGAGGGGGGGGGGGGATCTATTCATTCATCCCCTGATGAATAGGTATAATGTAAGTGATATATACACAGACTATCTCACCTAAACTACCCCCTACAGCTGACTAAATTAGTGGTGTATCAGTCCGGTGAGCGAGGTTTCAGAGTACTGAGTGGAGGAAACAGCTGATAAACACAACATTTTAGCAAAAAGGGATAAGTTGCGCCAGGTTTAATTTATTTTTTACGTGGTTGGCAATGCGTGATAAAATCTAAGAGTGCGCAGGAAAATAGGCGCGAAGTCTAAGCACTGCATAGCATGATGATTGGTCAAGTATTTCTAGGTCACTACGCGATGACGTAGAGAAGCAGTACTCAGAAGCTTCAAAAATCGCGTCACTCCGCCATCTTGCCCATGTACAAAGTCTATTGGGCACGTGACTTGCGCGCGATAAGTCGGCCTTCTAGTTATAAACGGGTTGGTTTGTTTATTCATAATTCTATGGATAATGCATATAGCTCCACGCGCATGAAAATGCCTCAAAAATGACAGAAAACAGCTACAATGGGCTTTTAAATGCGCGTACAAATGAATGGGCAAAACCGGTGCGCGAAGTTTAGACCTCTTTGTTTTGGTAAATAAAAATGGAAGGGTTTCAAAAACAGGCCGAAATAAGTAATTAAAATTGAGTGATCTTAAAACCCAAACATGATTATTATACTACAGAGTATTCTGAATAAACTGGTATTATAATCATTATACAAATCAGTATATTTCTGGTCGAAATGATGTGTTAAAAGTTCCCTGCGCGAAGTTTGATACCCCCATCATATAGTGTATGGTACAGTTATAGTGCATAATTATAGTGCATGGCCCTGTGTGTACAAATGTCCCATAGAGAGCAAAACGAGCTGCGCAGGAGATGGCCTTGGAGTGCGTAATGTGCGCTTGTGCGCTTGTTCTTGAATGGGAAAAATGCGCAGAGCGCGCAATTTTTTTAATACGCGCTGGCACTTGTACATAGTACGCAGGGCCGACGATGGCTGGAAAGAACACTCACAATTTGAGCAAGGTCAATGGGAGTCCCAGATGTGGGTTTATCAAGATGATAACAAAATCAGTTCCTCAAAATAATCATCTTATATAACAAATAGTATGGTGGGGGTATCGAACTTCGCGCAGTTAACTTTTAACATATCATTTCGACAAGAAATATACTGATTTGTATAATAATTTTAATACCAGTTTATTCAGAATATTCTGTAGTAAAATAAAAATGTTTTGGTTTTAAGATTACTCAATTCAAATTACTTATTTCGGCCTGTTTTTGAAACCCTTACATTTTTATTAACAAAAAAAAAGAGGGATCAAAGTACGCGCAACAGTTTTCCCATTCATTTGTACGCGCATTTAAAAGGCCATTGTAGCTGTTTTCAATAGCTATGTTCACAGGTGAAAGCCAAATCTTAAGAGTTGCAATTCTTAAGAATTGCAACTCTTAAGAATTGCAAAAATGTGTGTTCAAACGATGCCAATTCTCGAGAGTTGCAATTCTTATGATTTTTTTTTTCTCATTTGAGGTCACGTGCACTCACTTGACTTGTTTTCACACCGGAAGCATATCTCGGTCATGAGGTCAACCCAAACTACGAGTCTCGAAGCTGATTGTGTTCAGACCATCGATATACACCACTGGATATAGCAACAGCGCCGTCATCATGAAGCCAGCGACAGTGTCAACAATATCCAAAAGTGCACCTAAAAACAAAAGTGCTCCATTCACGTACGTGTTATATTGACCATTTTCAACGACGGAAAACCACATTATTGTGGCATCTTGAGTTCCACTCAATGAATGAAAAGGAAATTTCATTATTATAGAAGAGCTCGTTAGTGGTGAGTAAATGTATTAGGTCTGAGAAAATGCATCATTTGCGCAATTTAATCACTTGTTTTATTTCGTGTTATATGTGCCCCATATACTGTTAATTGTGTTGGGTTTTGTGCAGTTCTGCCCGAAACTTTCGAACGAAAGGGCCCAAAAAGAGTCTTTTAGAGGCGAATCACGCAGATTTTGTTACATTTGCGGTATACATTTCTAAATTTGGGTTTTTAATAAGATTTGAACTCTCCTATCTTCCTTTATCATATCTCACGAATCAATTATGTTATCTTAATGCAAAATAATAGTTGGTGTTAATAAGTACTGTATTTGTGTTTGGTTAGCATATCTGAATTCGGTCATGCATATTCAAAACGGGTAAACTGGCTTCACGGCCGGTGTTATCATTACTTTTTATTGTATGTATGGTTTAGAAAATCACGTATTGAATAGCCAAAGTGGGGCTAGTGACCAAACAATAAAGCCTTTAACTTAGGGCAAGTACAATTCCAGAACACACGTTTGAAATTCTTTATGAATGTGAATTATGTATAATGTCAAATGATAGTATAATCCATTCCATGGACAATATAGTCGTAGCATATTTTTCAATAGACACTGTGGTCCAATGAAAATTTAAGAGTTTGTATATATAGTTTGGTATTATTTGTTTGATCTAAAATTTAAAACCAGTATTGAGATATAAAGTGCTCAGTTTACCTTGTCATTGCCTTGCATATATATATATATATAAAACTAAAGAATTTTGTCTCTTTTTCTCTTTTTTCTCTTTCTCTAAATTAGATTCCTGATCAGATGCCCACTTCTCACTGGCCATCAACTGCATTCTAGGCTGTATACAGCAGCAGCGGCAGTTGCGGCATTAAGCTGCAGTTGACGGGGCCAAAGCTACGGAATCAGAACATCTTCGAAGCCGAGGCTGAGTACCTTTACAAATTTCAAGACTGAGACCAGGATTATTCCAGGATTATTCGCAATTTTCAATGAGACCAGGTTCCTTCAAAATTGTTGAGGCCGAGAATGGTATCCTTCAACATTTTTAAGGTCAAGACCGATAAAATGTGGTCTCGAGACCAGCTACAAGTGGTAAAGGGTGGGTTCAAACCACCCAAACCGTCATGTTTGGGTCAAAGGGGCAAGGGCCCCCCTTCTTTGACCCAAAAGGCCCCCCCCCCTTTGACCCAAAGGGGGGGGGGGGTCAGTTTCTTTATATAAGTTTTGGTTTTCCCTCGCATATTTCCCTAAGTTGATTTCTATTCTTTGGGTTTATGTCAGGTTTATAATAGGTTCTGACCATACGAGCAATGAAAACTAAGGGGTTTCAGGGACGAACACCAAACTACGGTTTTCTATATCTCAGTCGGTAAGAGTGCCTGTCTAGCAATCTGGAGTTCTCAGGTTCGAATCCCGGTTGAAACTTGGAATCCCATTTTCTTTTGTCTTTTTCATTCATAAATTTCTCCTTGGTCGGGTGTTAAATTAGCCTGTAGTGCTCTACATCATCAGGCAGCTTTGGCTAGTATGCTCCCCTGGCAGTTGAGATAGTGCACAAGATAATTATGTGGGTTTGAACAGTACATGATGACCAAGGGGAATTATGTGCTTTGAATAGGGCACCTAGATACGTCCATGGTGCTATATAAATGCTATATATTATAATATATGAAATGAACATGTGCATATTGACTCTTAAATAGAAAACAACAACAGTTGTAATTATATTTTATGACATTACCAATTGCCTCTTTATTTGTATGACCATACAGGACCCCATTGCAGAAAGACATACAATCTTGACTTGCAATTGAATGTATCTCTTTCTGCAATGGGACCTATATATGTTTGTTTATGCTGCATTATGTGTGTATTTGTTTGCTTGTCAGTGCTCGCGTGTGTGTGTGTCATCTGAATTTATGCGCTTTGGTAATTAAGTCAGCTTTGCCAAGTCAAGGGAGTGAAATAGATAATACTTAGAATAAAAATGGAGGATATGAGGAATGTGAAGATATATAAAGGTGATTGATTGTGATTTTAGAATAATAATTAGTATACAAATTATAAGCACAGATTCTATATGAAAAACATTATTATTACGACATTAATTACAGGGGGAAAAATAAATGGTGGAGGCGGGGCGAAATTGGTCTTTTTTTTCTGTTTGGATCGTGAACAAATGCCAATCAGATGATCACTTACATTATTATAGCTAAATAGTAGACCCTAAAATCCAAAAAAAGTAGCCCCGAAAGTTGGAAAAGTGTATAGCCCCCGAAAACTACCATAAAATTAGAACGGGGCCCCCGAAATAAAAATATTAATTTTCCCCTGATTAATTGTAATAATTTTGTCCGAATACCCCCCCCCCCCCCCCCCCCCCCCCCACACACACACACACACACACACAAAAGGGGGCAGGCCTATAGAAAAAGATAACAAAATAACAAGCAAACTGGCACTGGGCATATCATATTGCATACAATATAGAATATGATACAATATAGAATGAGCCTGATATTCAAAGTGATATTCATTATTCATGCAATCATATTGAAAATGGTATCCTTGATAATTACAAATTAAATTGACAATAATGTTTTCAGTATGAACATAAACATTTTAATCTGTTCGCACTATTTACATTCATTACCTATACACGCGTATATCGACATGCGCAATGGTTAGGTGTACTTTTAACTCCTTCCGGTTTTGTGCGGCGGCTTCAGCGCCGTGAATGCGGCAGTGTACAGCACGCTGTATCTAGTGGTGTATATCGACGCACAAACAAACGTTAAAGGGACTTAGTAACATTGTCCAAATCCTCAAAATAAAATTATAATTCTAGCGGTTCCCTTATACCTTGTTGTATTCGTATTAACAGTAAAATCGCGGGACAGGTTTCGGTTTTTCAAATTTCCCTTTCGTTACAAAGATATGTATGATTGAAGTATTCAGATAATTTTGGTCTAAGAATATGTTTCCGTTTAAACACCAACATTACTAAAATAAAACAGTATGTAAGACAGAACAGCTGTACAGAGGGTCTATGTTTTTTGGTTTCGTTTACCGTCATGTCATTCCCACTCTTCTTTGTATTATTCAAATCATTGATACATGACAAGTGATAAGGGGTGACGTAGCCACTAGCGTAGATCCTACGTCATATATATTGTTCAGCGATCAAAAGGTCTCAATTACAGAAATATGCCAGTGGACGTAGCTCGAACCGTCATGCGTGGTTACACGTACTCCCGGTTGCGTACATCGCTTATCCAGATTGAGCGCGCTGCCATTTTGACAGAGCGCGCTACATTTTGACAAATGTGCACGCGCGGATGACGTCATCCGCACACTTTTGATCAATCGTCCAGTGAGGGTCGATGAAAATCACTAAAAACACCAGACTTACTTAATTAATGTCCATAATTAATGGTGGATGTCATAATTCCAATGCATATTTATCACTTTTTGTTCAAAGATTGTGTTTTTTCGTTACTTGGGGGGTAATAAAAATGTTTTGAAATGTGTGTAAAAATCATGTAAAATGACGCACTATTTTTTGCCCTAATTTGTTTTCTTTTTAATTTTTTCAAATCAGTTTTTTGGATGTATTGTCTATTATATTCTGGTAAAAGAAGGTATGAACTACCTATATTTTGATTTTTATAAAGTCTCATAGGGTAGATTTTTTACAATAGTCATTTAAAAATTATATCTAAAACCGATTTTATGACAGAATCTGTCCTTCATTTCGCCGGAACATGTTTCATGTCCGTAATTCTAGCATTAATATCCGTAAATCTGTATTTGTCTAATATTGGAAGTGATTTTAGGGACATGTAAAATCCATACAATTTCATGAGACCAGTCATTTACTTCATTAAATCTGTTATATAACCCTTTAAAAGTGTCTAAAAGCAGTAGACTGGATCGTCGTACGGACGCTGTACAGACATTGGGCCGCCTGCGTGGGCGATAAATCCCAAGCGCTGTCCGATGCCTGGCCTAAAAAGGCCTAGTCGAATACGCGCATTTCGTGACACTGGATTGCAGTCATTCATGGTTTGTAATACCGAATCAGTTATCTGGATGTATTGGCTATTTTATTATGTTAAAAGAAGGTATGAACTACCTAAATATCGATTTTTTATACAATCTCATAGGCTATAATTTATACAATAGTCTTTGAAAAATTAATGATATCTAACTCGAGTTTTGTGACAGGATCTGTAATTCATTTCGCCGGAAAATGTAATTCTAGCATTCATTTCCGTAAATCTGTATTTGTATACTATTGGAAGTGATTTTAGTGACTTGTACAAGTCCACAAAAGTTCATGAGACCACTCATTTACTTCATTAAATATGTTTTATAACTCTTTAAAAAGTCACGGAAAGCAGCAGGCTGAATCGTCATACGGACGCTGTGAGGACATTGGGCCGCCTCCGTCGGTGGTGAAATCCAAGCGCTGACGGTGCTTTGCCTAGAAGGCCTAGTTTAATGTACGCGCATTCTGTGACACTGGCTTGTAGCTTTATGGCATATAAAACCAATTTAAAAGTTGTTTGGAATCATTTTAAAACATGGTTTATACAAAGAAAACAATATTTCTCGACATCTGATACGCATGAAATCTAACAAATATAAGCAAGTATTTTAAATAAATGTATTAAACATCACGTCGAATACAATCCAGAGTTCATACACGAAATATAGCAAACGGGACCGAAAGGCGCTTGGAATTCTTCCCCGACGGAGCCGGTCTAATAACAGCTCCACTTCCGTAGGGAATTTAAGTATGCTGCTTCTTGTGAACTTTCCAAGAGTTATAAATCTTTTTTGATGAAACAAATAATTGTTTTTAAGGAGCTTTTATAAGTTCATTGAGTGTCTAAAATTACTTACCTGATTGAAAATCTAAAGATTTACGGAAATAAATGCATAAATTCGCCTACGAAAAAGGCTCCGGCGAAAATTTTGACAAATTCGGCCGGAAATCGATTTCAGAACACCAACTTTCGCGAGATTTATTTTGAAACTAGCCCAATGAGACTTTTTCAAATAGTTATGAAAGTGTTGCCAATTGCTTGATCTACCAGAATATACCTAACAACAATTTCAAAAAAATGATTTGAAAAAGTTAAAAGCGAACAAAATATAGTGTTAAATTAAGCGTATTTTTCAATGCATTTTATCATGAATTTGAGCAATTTTTAAAACCTTTTTATTTTCCAAAATATTGCAAAATGAAGAACAAAATTAAATCGGCAATGACATATGGGTAATACATTTATGATATCTACATTCATTTGGGGTATGGCTGAATTAACCGACTCAATAACTGAACTTTGCTTGAACCTATGATCTCGAATGTGCAAAGAAGAAATTACGAGACATTTCGCACCGAGCGCCATTTGAAAACAACGAACATGGCTGCGCCCTCAGTCTGTCCCGTACGGGCGTACGTGGTTATTAACCCAATGGGCAAATGAGCATGCGCAATAGCTAAAAAAGGACTAACTTGAGCAAGGGACTGAATTCGTGCCAGTAACAACTGTTACATGTTCTAACTTTGTGCATGGCACAGTTGTGCCTGGTTTAACGGTAAACCTGGACTAAAGTTGAGCCACTGATGATAATTCGGGTCAATGATTTTAAGGCACATCGGGTATGCCATATACTCTTTAACGAGAATTAGTTTAGCATAAACTAGAATTATGTCCCATGTATTTAGTAAAAAAAGGGATATCCATTTTCGATGCAAAGTTGATCTATAATTAATATATTGAGATATGTTTTTGTTTTACTTTATTTGAAGACAAAAAACATGCAGCATACCTCCAAATCACGACACACAATATTATCGCTTTCTTGGAAGTTTTTATAAAAGTACTTGTAATTATAGAAACAGGTGTGGAAGTTTGTGTATAGATAGTTGTGCTTAAATATGTATGTCACACTGTCTATATAGCCCTCTCCTGTCCACTGAAATTGTACATATATTGATTGTTACATTTGTGCAATTTTTCATTGATATAAGTAGACCTAGTTGAGTAATTTCTAACATAAAAAATGTATGCACATTAAACATTGTTAGAAAATAATGCTCGCGCACAGAGTCGTTATGTTGTGACATCAGATGCTAAGCATAGAGTTATCTCAGAGATCTGATCCAGCATACCATAGCTTATGCAATATTTCGAATCGATTATCCAAACCTGATCGGGGTTTTTTTCATTAAAAAATTGCTACAATGCTTGTGGAAACTCCTCGTATAAAGTGATCTAGTGTGCAAGGGCAAAAAGTGATGAGCGATTAATGAAATGCATATTGGAGTGATATGTCCACAAAGTAATGTGTGACAATTACACGTTAATTGGATGTTTTTTGCTGAGATGTGAGTAAAAATGCAAAGTGATATTCACTAACTCATTGTACTTACTTCGTACACGGCATGAAATTATCCCGTAGGCATTTTCACATCTGAACACGTCAATCTGTCAATCGTGATTATCTTTTGCACGAAATAGAAATTTGAAAAACCGAAACCTGTCCCGTGCTTTTATTGTTAATGTGAATACGATACGGTATGAGAGAATCACTAGGGTTCCAAGTAAGTTTTGAGGATGTGGACAATGTTACTAGGTCTTAGTTATGAAAATCTGATTCCGCGCTGGTTTTGCGCTACTCTCTCTTTAAGTAACAAAAACAATATTTACTTTCTATACCAAATGCAGGACATTTCGAACGCATGGCCATAGTGGGTGAAACCTTTAAGAAAACTGCTGGAGAACTATCAGGTATTTAATTTAACATAAAGTTATGATAAATCCGCTATCAATTTCACATTTAAGTGGAACAAAAAAATGTGTTGAATTCACTTCCCTTTTCATGTTAGAAAAGCGATATTTTGAAAGTACATTGCACGTACAAAATATGGTAAAGAAATGTGTACGAAATTGAGAAATAACGTATAATTCGAGTGGCGGGTATTTGTTTTGTTTTGTTTGTTTATTTCCGAAATCAAGGTGCAACGGGGGATTGACCCAATTCAGCGGGATTAAAAAAACAAAACCACTGTTCTTCCTTGGGGTCCCACAATTAGATACAGTATATACAATTAAACATCTATATACAATGATTGCAAAATAGAAAAATTTAATTTCATAAATTATTCCATATTATGTACACTAAATAAAAATTGGTGACAAATATTATATAAACACTTCTAATTAAGAACAAATAATTCCAACGCCATTTGAACAATTCAATGAGAGTTAAGGAAAGAGAGAGAAAAAGAGTAAAAAAAAAGGGAACTGCAAATTTACAATTTTATGGAATATATTCATCTAAAAATGTTTGAAATGATCTCAAACTCGTAGCATTACGAATTGCAATTGGTAATTGGTTATACACTGAAATTCCTCTGTAGAAGAACGTTCTTTTACAACAGTTTGACCTAGGTTTAAGAAAATTCATAACTTGACTCGAACGTAATTCATAATTGGTACTTCTCAATGAAATATTATCGAGTATATGAACAGGAGTTAAATTTTGTACCAATTTATACATCATTATGTACAAGTGTTTCGTATAACGTTTGTCTAGAAAATCCCATACCAGAGTATCATGAACATGTTGTGTAGATATATGAGAATACGGATTTATTCTCATTATGATTCGACCCGCTCTATTTTGCAATTTTTGCAATAACAAAAGAGAAGATTTTGAAGCAGATTGCCAAACCAAGTCTCCATAATCAAAATGAGGAAGTATAACATATTTATAAATGACATTCAGGTTAGCTTCATTTATAGTATAACGTAATCTACCAAGAAAGCTTACAAGTCTACCAATTTTCTGACACATATTTTCAATATGCATATCCCACTTCAACTCTCTATCAATGTGAATTCCAAGATATTTTGTGCTTTTAACTTGTTCAATGCATATATCTCTGATTTTTATATCAATTTCATTACACTTTGATAACATATATCTTGTTCCAAAGAGCATACAAACAGTTTTGGTGTAATTTATAAACAAATTATTTGTACGCATCCAATCATCTAACTTAAGCATTTCACTATTTAAAACAGACTGAACCTCTTTAGCATCTCCATGGGAGAAATATATAACAGTATCGTCAGCATAGAGGTGAACTGAAGATCGCTTGAATATATCAGGTAGATCATTAATGAATATGGTAAACAATAAAGGACCTAAAATTGAGCCCTGTGGCACACCATGAGATAAACTTCTTTCATTAGAGGTAGCATCATTTACTACAGTTACTATTCTTCTCTCTGATAAGTAACTCTCGAACCAATTTAAGGCTGTGCCTGTTACACCAATACTCGATAATTTCTTAAGGAGCAATGCATGATCAACCATATCAAAAGCTTTACGCAAATCTACAAAAACTGTTCCCGTATACACACCTTTGTCCATTGCCATTAACCATTCATCTGTTACTTTAACCAAAACAGTTACAGTAGAATGCTTTGCTCGAAATCCAGACTGCACAGGTACAAGAATACTATATGTCTGAAGGTGATGTAACAATTATAATTGTATAACTCGTTCGAGAACTTTAGTAATGCATGGCAATAACGAAATTGGTCTGTAGTTATCCGGATTCGATTTGTCACCCTTTTTATGAATTGGTATAACCTTTGCGATTTTCCATGCTCTAGGTACTTTGCCATGCACGATTGATTTATTTATCAAATGCGTTATAGATTTAAGCAAAATATCAGCACAAGTTTTGAGAATGTGTATACATATCCCATCGATTCCAACTGACTTTTTATTCTTTAATGTTCGTATTTCAATCATTACATCAGCCTCAGATACAACATTAAAATGTAATCATCACATGGTACTGGCCTACACACATAGGAAGGTCTGTTTGTATCATTCTGATTATTCAATAATTTACTCGCAACACTTGCAAAATGATCATTGAATGTACATGCTTGAATGTAAGAATCATCAGTGCTTGGAGTATTCAACCTTGCGTTATTACTATTTGGAAGAAATGATTGTGTAGATGTGTACCACAGAGTATAATTATATTATTATCTCTGCATCTGCCGTTGTCAGAGACTAGTCGTCATTTTATTCACAGACAATTCTTTTCAAAATGAATTCGTTCATTTATATAAGTTATATGAGGTCAAACACAAATACGATTATTGCAAAGAAACTTGAGCATGATCGTATGGGCGCGTTCTGCTTATAGGCGGCTGAAGTCTTTTGCCCGAATGTTTAATGTTTCACCTGCAAAAGAAAAGGTCCACATCGACCTCTGTGATGCCCGAGAATGACATGTTGTCATTTTTATAGTCCAGAATAACACCTTTCTGCCCTAATGTGAGACGGATTTGACCAAAATAACTTGACACTGCCGGAATTAAAATGAGTTGAATCCGAATATGTTAAGTCAAAATATGACATGATTTTGCCACATTATGACACGTTTTTGCCCGAATATAGTAAGATTTGCCTCAATTTCAGGTGCGTTCGCCTGAATATTAGCCTTTCCCCACCCCCTCCTTCCCCCCAAGCCCCTCGCCTCCTACGCATATGTGAAACAGTGCACTGGTTACACTCATACTGTCCAGGGGCGTCGATAACGGGGGGGATGGGGGGATATATCCCCCCAATATTTGAGGTGGGGGGGGGGATGGCTGTATTATCATCCCCCCCCCCCCCCCAAATATTTGAGAGGTTAAAACAAACAAAAAAGTTTACTGGCGCATGGTTACTTTGAGCATGCAGTTGTGTATGTGACTGATGTGTATAGTAAGCAAATAATTACCGTTGGTGAAGGTGATGGGACAATCTATCACTTCCAAGGCGATCTGGATGTAGCTATCTTTCCGAAGCGAAGCTGAGGAAAGATAGCGTATACATTCAGATCGCCGAGGAAGTGATATTTTGCCATCGCCTGAAACCAAAAGGTGATTATTTGCTTTATATTCCACATCGAACGGTATATCTAGTCTATATAAGCAGGCCTAGTCTAACGCAAGTCTTAATTACAGCTGTTACTATGTTACTACTAGGTTTGATCTACTTACCAACATCAATGTTATTCCAATTTCCAATGTGTATGTTGTTTCCAGCATTCGCAAAAATCTTGGAACACTTTACTTTCACTCTCAAGCAAAAAAAGTTCCATTTCAGCTCCGTTAGAACTCAAATCTTACGTCGAACAACAGAACAAGCAATTAAACAATAACAACGCAGCAAACCTAACCGTGTACTGTTATACTAATATGTACGATACGTATGCATACACAGTGCATGCATAGCGTATGAGCTTGAACAGTGTGCATGCTACGTACTTGTAACATGCACAACGAATACAATTAAATTTGTAATTCGCGCGCATAGAGAACCCCGCCACATCATTTGGGTACGGAATTTGACTAGCCACACACGAGCTCCACAGTCAAGTCAATGCAACCGCAGTGAAAGTGCGTTGCACTCACTAGATAGTACTTTTTATCTAGTGAGTGCAACACACTTTCACCAAAGATATCTACAGAGTGTAACGAAGTTTTCTTCTCCCATCAATGATGGGCGAAACTATGCTTCATCACGTGATTAACTTTTGACCAATCGTAGAGCAAGATTCTTAGTATGTGGAATATAATTTCTTATATCGTATGTCTTATGTTAGAAAGTCCTTACTCATTCCACCATAAGCAAAAGAAGTGCGATCCGCCCTTTGGTTTTCTGCAAACTTGATTTCATTAATTGTGTTTATCTATAACACGGTAACTCAGAAACAAGTTTATAAAACGTGAAATTGATGCCTTAGGTATGCTCCAGATTGCACAATTTCAAGCCCTAAAATGCAAAAGCTTCCTACCGTGGGAGGGGGGACACATTGGGTCAACCCCCCCCCCCCCCCCCTCCCCTTAGCAAAATAGCCAAACAAATCGCCTCGTCGCTACGCGGCTCGGATGATGCTCCGTATCGTCATTGGGTCAAATTGATGCCTTAGGTATGCTCCAGATTGCACAATGTCAAGCCCTAAAATGCAAAAGCTTCCTACCGTGGGAGGGGGGGGACGAAACATTGGGTCAAACTCCCCCCCCCCCCCCCCCTAGCAAAATAGCCAAAAAAAAATCGCCTCGTCGCTACGCGGCTCGGATGATGCTCCGTATCGTCATTGGGTGAACCCCCCCCCCCCCCCCCCTTAGCAAAATAGCCGCTACGCGGCTCGTGGACGATGCTCCGCATCGTCATTGGGTCAAACTCCCCCCTTAGCAAAATAGCCAAAAAAAATCGCCTCGTCGCTACGCGGCTCGTGGACGATGCTCCGTATTGTGATTGGGTCAACCCCCCCCCCCCCCCCCCCTTAGCAAAATAGCCACAAAAATCGCCTCGTCGCTACGCGGCTCGTGGACGATGCTCCGCATCGTCATTTGGTCAACCCCCCCCCCCCCCCCCCCCACTTAGCAAAATAGCCAACACAAAATCGCCTTGCTTCTACTCGGCTCGGACTTAGCCGCTTCGCGGCTCGTGGACGATGCTCCGCATCGTCATTGGGTCAAACTCCCCCCTTAGCAAAAAGCTAGATCCGCCCCTGCCCCCCTCGGTCGCTTCGCTCCCTCGCAATGACTGATCATCCCCCCAACCGTGAGAAGAAATCGACGCCCTTGACTCATACACACCACTTCTGAATGCTTTTATTTTCTAAATGGCCGAGTGTTTTGAACTGGGCCAGTACAATTTAATATCGTTACATGTGTTGTGTGCAACATGCTTGCAACTTAAAACAAGGGTCGAAATATAAATATATGGTATACATGGCTATGGTATTAATTTTGGTAAGAGATTTGATTCACAAGTAAATCACATGTAAAGAAAAGTGTATATAACTAACACGACGTAGAGGATGGAGTATGAGGAAGGGGCATACATTTTATAAACATATGTATATCATCAGAATCACAGGTCTGATTAGCATATCATTGTTTATTTTAATGCATCGTTTTATTTGGTTAATATCTTAACATTTTTAGTTGTGAGCTTGAAGGTCACGGTGCAAGTTAACCTTTTTTTAGACGAATCTACGATCTTACGTTTATACCTCGTATGAGGTAAGATCGACTTTTTATATTCTTTGTATGCCCTTTAATGTACTTAGATTTGAACGAAATATAACTACACAGGACGTATCAGCTTACCACGCCCAAAGACTGAACATAAAACAAATTATTTTACATGTTGGACCTAGCCTGTATAATACACTCCATATAACAGTGCAGTCATGCACATCCCTATACACGTTTTAAAAACATATAAAGTTATATATTGATTTAAATTTCATACCAGATGATACTTAACATGCTATATTATAACGCGTGTATATATTTAATGATGTCTTGTATTCACTCTCCCCACCATTTATGTTCGTTTTGAAATGAAATAATGTCATGTATATATGTTTATATGTTGTTGTTTGTCAACATTCAAGTTAAACTTCATGGCGCCTTTTAAAAAGTAGTTTTGCATAACTAAACAGGCCTACCCTGCAGTATAAAATAAATAAAACAAATAAATAAATAAATAAAAACAGATATCCAGCATTCATCAGTTTACCGCAAAATATTTTTTTAATTTTCATTGTTCAAAGATTCCAGTCACGACGAAAAGAAACAAGAAATAGAAGGTAATTATAATAAAATCAATGAATTATCTCATAGCGAAATTATAAACGCGGATTGACAAATGCACTTTACGCGTAAATGCTTTCTACATCATAAAAATAGGTGGGGTAATGAATTTGTAATCGATGTATGACTTTCTATGTAAATTAAGGAGCTCATTGGACTAGACGGCCTTTTTATTATCTGTTTATAAAGAGGGTTATTAATTATATATAAGGGGATTAAATGTTGCTGAATGAGATAGTTGAGTTCTGGTATAAAGCGAGTACAGTTTTGGTCAAACTGAATTTTAGTAAGCAAAACCTGCACCATTACATTACAAACTAATTGATATAACTCCACCATGCTCGAAAGGAATAAAACATTACAAATGATTAAGTAAAAAGCCTATTATCATTCAAAAAGAGTCGTTAAAACTCAAGAGGGCGCGCTACCGGTTTCAACCATTTTAAATAAAATATTGTGCATGTGATGTTTTGTTTAAATAATGATTAGATAGAGAGATAATCAACAACTATCTAAATAACAATTTTGTAAATTTTTGAAAAGAGGAAGCATTTTTTCGAAAATGTTAACGGCTGGTCAATTTTTTTTTAATAATTGTGGGGCCCCACATTTATTACAAATGGCTATGTTTATGGTTATTTGATATATTTCAGCCATTTCTGAGCCGATTTTGATCAAATAAAGTTTATTCTGTCATTAAAATTGTATGCTCTTTCGAATTTGACACTCAGTTTTTCATTATCTCACAACAAAAATATTGTGTGTAGCGCCCTCTCTACCAAAACTCATCTATCCCTCAAAGGGATGCCTGTAAAGTGTTTAACTCCACTAAAATTACTTGGAGCTTCCTTGTTTTCTTCAACCGTGTTGTTTAACTTATGGCAAGAGAAGAATAAAATAGGATTTTTTTTTCAAATGCCCCTTTAGTATGACGATATCTATCATTCAGCTCAAGAGCGTTAATAAACGGTCATACAACTCATTAGCGTCATACAGTAATTCGTTGAAATAACTGACGCATATTTTCGCCTTTTTAACCAGGAAAGCAGTATTCTTTTGAAACTTTCACACATCATTCGGACATATCTTACGATGATTTTGGTAAAGGATTGAAGTCTCAAATGTCATTTTGGGCAATATCTGACACTTTACAGTTGCATATTTAAGCCTTACATTCCTCACTGCAATTATCAATTACTAAGATTAAATTTATCTATGAAAACTTACGCTATTGAGATGTTGACTATGAAAATTGTCTTTATCTTTATGTTTATTTTCTGTGTGAATGATATGCTAACCATCCGTTTATCCAGAGTTATGCTCTCCACCAGTAGAGGATACTAGACCAAAGATGAAAGCTCGACAACCAGGAAAACATGAGGAAGACATCATGAGACTCGTTCGAGATAAGGTAACAACAGCTTCCGTCGAACCTGAGGATAACAAACTCACCTTCACTATTTGGGATTTTGCTGGACATGAAACATACTACACAACACATCAGGTAAGATTTGTCATATCTCACTTGACTATATAGTATCATTTCGACCATATTCGAAACTTCAGTGTTAATTTGCGTAAGCAATACAACTTGACGCATCATTTAATAAGACGAACCAGAGCAGAAGAAAAACACGCGAAGGATCATTAGGATGATAAAGATTTATTAAAATCATGGAAAGCAGCATATCGTCTCACCAAAGTCAGTTTTTATATCAAACATGACATGAAAAGTTAGTCCCCAACCCCTTTTTGTTATACTTTCTTAATCGATAATTTTTTAAGAATTCTGTAGGTGGAGGCCGGTGCTGTGGCACGATCTGATATGCGGTTGACTTCCTAATCTCGGGACCCGAGTTCGAACCCAATCGATGGCCCGGCATGTTATATCCTTCAGCAAGGCATTTAATCCACATTGCTGCTCTCTACCTAGGAATATAAATGGGTACTTGGTCGGGTGTTAAATTAGCCTGTAGCGCCCTACATCATATGGCCGATTTGGCTAGTATGTTCCCCTGGGAGTTGAGATAGTGCACAAGATAATTGTGCGGGTTTGAACTGTATCTGACGACCAAGGGTTGCAATGCGCCTCTGAGAAGGGCATTTAGATATACATGGCGCCCTATAAATACTATTAAAAAAATTATTATTATTATTGACAAACATACTTTTACCGTACATTTATTGCGAAATTCGGAGAAATTCATCATTGTATGGCTGAATGAGCACAGATTGAAACCAAATGACTTAATAACCCCTTCACACCGCCTACGCTCCTACTACGCTCATAATCCCCATGAATCAATTTGGAAGCGCGAGGCGAAGCGTAGTTGGAAAGAGTTGACGACACAGCTAGAGTGGCGTTCTGCAAAATGTCTTTTGTTCAATATGGAATGAATGGGAAGATTATCTCACATGCGATACAAGATAACCTCGCATGCATGAACAGACAATAGCTTCCTGAACAAAGTTAAGATCGCCGGACATCCACGTTTGTTTTGATCAAACCCAAAACGAGCGTAAGGGTTTCGCGATCTGAACTTTTGTTCAGGGGGTATTATTTGTTCATGCATGGGAGGTTATCTTTTCATGCATGTGAGATAATTTTCCCATTCATTCCCCATTGAACACGATATATTTTACATCTATTCCAGTGCTTGTGATCAGCTATTGTCCGAGAGCGTAAAGTAGGAGCGTAGGGCGGTGTGGCGGCGCTATAAAGAATCAGAATGCTTTCTTCAAATTCCATCTCTTTGTATTTTTAATGGCACATGCACTTATTTTGATTGTGGAACAGTGGAATTAGAAATGTCTCAATACCAAAACTGCAACAATATTGAATTCGCAATTTGAAATGGGACTATTCCATCTCTGATGCGTGTTTACGAAACCATAGAGTAATGGTTTCCTCTTATTTGTACACATTGTGTTCTTAGGATGCAGAATCATTTGTAACAGATGTTACCACATATGTAGGTCACTTTGTATCGTAGCTCAGTTGGTTTAGCACCGGCCTATCTCAGTCCGGAAGTCGAATGGTTGGAATCCCAATCCAATCTCTAAAATCCTCCCTTATCTGCTCTGAATTTAACTCAACTGTATCGTACGTTGTATATTATGTTTTCTAGTAATTGCTTCCATTTGTTCAGGTATTTCTCACTTGGAGAGCCATTTACATCTTAGCCTTTGACCTAAGCAAAGATTTGTATGAGCACGCTACTCCTGACGATCTTCCTAGGATTGGCAAGGTAATTGCATGCTTACAAATCTCTAGAAATTGGTTGTATTTGTTTAATCCATAGAACTAGCTCTTGCATAGACAAAATGTGCAGAAATGTTATCTTACCGTACATTTAATGCATACCTACATTATAAACAATAAATAGAAGAAAAGGAGTTAAATAGTATTCTGCGTACATGGTTTTCTCCATCTAATCGACTTTCTATCCATCAGAAGGACACAAACCACAGTTGTGCCTTATAGGCGCGGAAAATAGTGAATGTTTATGGGACAGATCACATGTCCATTGCGTTAGTGTTGTTGTTGTTTTTTGTTTTTTTAATAATGTCTTATTCCGCATACAATTGTGTTTTTTTTTAAATACTCAAATAAAGGATGCGAAAAGCGAATCAGCTATGGAAATGTCATCGGAACATTATTGCTTTTTCCACTTGCAAGTAAGATATAGGCGCCGTTCAAATTTGCCTTTGCTGAAAGTGATGGCTTTGAATATACCGTAAGGGATTTGACCAAGTAACCTATTGTAATAGCTCTTGTGATACAATCGTCGTTTTCAAGCGCTAGCTTCCGACAAAGCGCAACTTACATTAGTATTCATTATTCATCATCACACATATTCATCAGCCAATGGTGACATAACAATTTGCTTGTTAAATCGTAATACACATGCTCACTTTTTATTTATGTGTGCATAAACAGCTTTTGAGGGAAATTGGGGCAGGAGCCATTTGTTAGGCATGTTAAGTCTAAACGTGTTACTTGCCCAGAGAGGGCGATCTTTATTCATTACAAATGTGTTTCTTCCCTGTTAAAGGGGTAATTCAGTTGTGGTAGAGAGGGCGCTACACACAATAAAACATTTTTGGGGGGAGATATAATGAAAAACTTGGTGTCAAATTTGGAAGAGCATACAATTTTAATGGCACAATAAACTTTATTTGATAATAATCGGTTCAGAAACAGCTGAAATATCAATACATATATCCAATAGGAATAAATCTGTGCCCCAGATATATTCGAGGATTTTTTTTTGTATTAAAAAAATGGTTACACTTTTTCCAAAATTTTCAAAAGATGTTTTCAAATAGTTGTTGATGATCTCTCTATTTAATCCTTAATTTACAAAACATCACATGCATAATTTTGTATGAAAAATGGTTGAAAACAATGTTTTTTTAAGAAAGTGCCCTCTTGTGTTTTAATGGCTCTTTTTGAATGATAACAGTCTTTTTACTTAGTCGTTTGTAATTTTGTATACCTTTCGAGCATGGTGGAGTTATAACTATTAGTTTGTACTGTCATTGTGCAGGTATGTACATGTAAGTATGTAAACGTACAGAACGAATGCATGACAAAACTTTCCTTGGTTAATCAAAATGATGTGTATTTCTTTATAATTTATATACTGTTGTTGTTTTCTTAAGGGAAACCGGGCAATAAGTGGGGACTTCCCCGTGTATCTACATTTTTATTAAGATCTTCTAAGTACGAGTAAATAAAATTGCCAATGGATGCAGGAAAACGGACACCTATGTAAATTATACTTACATAATAAAGTGGTGTTTTTAGAGGGGCTGTAGTGAAAACACAATCAAATTATGGACAATATCTCTGTATGTGACAAACGTAAATCAGTGTATGTACTGCTTTTTCTTTTGGGACAGCTTATCTGCTGAGATCACGACATATACATTGTCCATCCTCCACTTTCATATTAATATGTTTTGTTTTCTTTTATACTTCAGACATGCAGTGGGTCAAAGACCGATCTCACTAACCTTGACTTCATAAATGAATGGATTTCCATAATAGTTGCCTACGCAAGGCCACCTACATATGCCAAAGAATACACTTCTAAATTCCCTTCACCGCCGATTATAATCGTTGGTACACACAAGGATAGCATTCCTGGAACAGAACAAGACAAAAGTGAACAGGTAACTTGCACATTTCCCTGAATGTTGTTTTTAGATATTATATATAGTATACCGTATTGTGTTGCAGTTTTTAAAGTACATGTACATACATCGTACACACATTGATTGTAAATGTATCATTGTGTCGCTTAATAAATAACACAAAATAACTCAGTGATATATAAAGGTAGCAAACTTGGAAATGAGCTACACCCTACTCTTAAAAATGCAAATATGACCAGTGCTTTTAGGTATAAGTTTCAAAAACATATCGCAATGCCTATTACATACCATGTTCAATTAATTCCATCGGGGTGGTTGGTGGTGTATAATTTTTCTGTACTTTTTTTTTATTTCAGTTAATTTGTTCTCCCAGTAGTGTGATTGCAAGTTGTTTGTTGTTATACAGAGTGTCCCAGATAAAACGAAACAGTGTTTCATGGCAGAGATTTTCTGTCATAATGAATAATTTCCTCGATAATATATATATGTCTAAAAAGCTCTATGTCTCTCTTTCATTTGATGTACGACTTATGGCACATAATTCAATCATGACTGAATTAGAACAATGGAAAGTGGTGTTACCAATATTCCATTTGCACGCATACATTTTAAGTTTGGGTGAGCTTTAAGGGTTGTAAACAAATTTATTTTGAAAAAGGACAAACACTACATAGCAGTTCATATTTTTATCTTTTACATGACACCTCATGCTCAAAAAATAAATGATTTATGCCAGAGAACGAGTACAATGAAAACATGCCTGTTTTCTGCCCAAATGAGTGAAAGTTGAGCAAGAAGTCGCTCAGCTTTCCTGACTTAGCAGCTGGCAATAGACTTTGATGCATGAGTGAATTTACACAAACATGGGGATCAGGGAAAACATGGGAAACAGTCTAGATCAGAAAAGTTACTAATTTGGGCTGGAATCAAGCATGTTTTCATTGTGATAGTAAGCGTTTCACTTAAAACAAGATGAGCGGGGCAAGTAAATTATGACATTATTCAACTTTATTGTTATGAACAAACTCTGGAAATACAAATTTGTCAATAAAACAGGGTCAGGTTAATGAGAGCATTATCATACTGGTCTGCATTACAGGCATGAAGCTTGTCTATTTCATGTGTCTCCTGCAATTTTAACCATAGTTACCTACAGAAATGTCATGTTAAAGACTGCCCAAATGTTTGACCAAGGGTGACTTCAGGTTTTGAAGATCTTTGGACTATGGTATAATTCTTGAGAAGAATTTATACCATTTTCATGTTGAAATTAGGGCACAAACTGTTGTTTTGACTAATAAAGCTTTGCCACAGAATTCCCCATTTTGTTATTTTTGGATCGTTCTGTAGAATTGGACACTGTTTCTGTACCGATTCTGTACGTATTGTAACACATTAAGCCGTTGAACTCTTTCATTATCTTTATGAAAACTGTATCTAAATTCAGGACTCTATGGCCATACACGATGCCACAAGAAATTTAAAATATCCCAGTTATTTCAAGTTTATTTTTGCAGATTTTTACCAATGTTACAACCCCATTCTGTGTCCCATCTTGCCCCAAAAATGTAGGGCAGGATGGGACACACATACTTAGATTAAATTGACTATAACTTCAAAGACGATTTGTCAAATAAGTCATGATTGGGTGTGATAGCGTAGCATTACATAATCTATACAAATCCTAGTGTATACGTGTGTATAATCTATTTTGTTGGTTGAAATAAACTACGTTGAAAAAAATGTGGCCCATCCTGCACCACCTTCCCCTAGATTTCCCCATCCATTTAAACACTTTGGAAATAAAATTGCATACATTTGTAATTCAATTTTGCCCCGAGTAGCCGAGAATGTCCCAATACCTCACTTCAATTTCGTGTATTGTCGATAAATTTCACAAAAAGTCCATTCAATGTAGTCATCTGTCAGACATTGTCCAGTACAATTCATACTCTGTGTCCAGCAACTGTGACCGACGAATAAATAACTGTAATCGACAAAACTGCGTGAGGAACGAGTTAATTTAATGGACTTGTATTCACATTCCTTCACATCAGATTAACCTTGCATTTTCAACGATCCGAGACAGTCTGCAGGGTAAGCCTTACTGTGACCATGTGATACCAGATTACATCGCTGTGGAAAACTCAATTGGTGTTGAAGACAAAGAGGTGAGAAGGTCATAGAATACACGAACGAATTATAATGAGTATATTAAACTAACTTTCCACGTATCAAGGTCAACCCATTTAGAACGAATAGGCGAGCGGCCAGGGAAACCTCGCTTTTAATAGGGGTCATTATTCATACGGGTCACTTTTCATGAAGGTCAATTTGAATAGGTTTATATTTCCCTATACTGGATAACCACTATTCATAAAACATAAATGGTTCGCTATTCACGAAGGCATAAGGATGTATGATCATTAGAGTCGATAGTAAAAAAAAACACAGGAAGGTCTGCTACTCATACACTTGGACATAAGCCACTTATCATAAGTCTTTAATTTCATAATCTTACGAAAGAGTGAATGTAAAAAGGCTGGGACCAGCAACACTACCTTGTTATACTTTTGTGTTTCATTTGTTTATATCAGACTTCTTTCTAACAGGGTTCAACTGTACAGTAGAAGGGTTTTTATAAACCAGGGTTCATTAACCAATATCAGCGTCGCTCTGTTTAGTATAATAAAAGGCCGCTATCTAAACCATTTAAAGAGATTGCTATTTATAAACTGATAACGCGGTCGCTTCTCATAAAATGCCGTGATCAATATTGAAATGATTTTTGAAAACATAATATATCACAATTGTTTTAATTAATTGTGTTTGTTAACAGCTTTGTGTCTTTAATACCGATTCCAAATAATGAGTAGCAACCCCTGTATTCATTATTATGAACAGCGAATCCTTCATATAATTGTAAATAGCGACCCTTTTGTGTAGTGACCCCGATTTACAGTATGCATGATTTACCTTCTTCAGTTGTTTAAGCAGCAACCCCTCCATATGATTATCAAAAGCGACCTCTATCTTATATAATGAATAGTGAACCTAACGATAAGTGACCGTTATGTACAAAGACCCCAAATAATACTGACCTCTTTCCATATCATGAATAGCGATCATTATGGCATGTTAACACTTATAAACAATTACCCTTATGCATAGTATGTTGACCTCTCTAACCAGCGCCCCCCCCCCCCCCCACCCCCATCCGCCACCAGTTCTGCGGGCCAATTATTATTTGATATAATTCGCAATACAGTGGCTAGTTTATAAAGTGTTCATTAACTTTGTAAACTTGTTTAACATTCTTAATAACTGCCTCAATATTACTTTTTGAACGTTGCTGTTTTGCTTGTGGTGACAAAATAGTGAAGTGTTGCCATATTACGGATATAATAACATTTAATAGAAAAGCTTTCCGGAACGTCTTTCAATCGTCAACACCAATGGTCAGTTCGTGTTGACATCTGACATTAATTTGTACTGTTTTTACTAAGAAAAAACAACTTATTCGGTAGCAGCGGTTAAAAATATACTGGACTTGACCAGGCCAGCTATGCTGTTTGTGCATGGGCATCCCCACCTCGCTGTACAATCATCTCCCAGGTTTAAGGGAGTGATAGTATGTGTGTGTACGTGTATGTGTGTGTGTGCGTATTTGTATACGAGGTCTCGAAGGGGTCTCGACCATCTTAATAAATGGCCTTAGCTGCGAAAAAATTAGGCCCGCGCCAACCCCCCCTCCTCCTCCACACTGCAAGGACTTTCAACCATTTCCCACTGTCTAGAAAATGTTGGCAGGCGGTCTCGGGCGCAAACAAAATTGCCAGCGGACCCCCCCCCCCCTCCCCCCCCCGCCCCAATTCTTTTACCACTGAGATGACTTTCAACCAACTCCCTCTGTCTACAACATTTTGGCAGGCGGTCTCGGGCACACAAAAAATGGCGGCGGACCCACCCCCCCCCCCCCCCGGTCCCCGACTGAGAGGACTTTCATGCACTTCCCTCGGTCTTGACAAATGTTGGCAGGTGGTCTCGGGCGCGAAACAATTTGACAACCGACCCCCCCCCCCCCCCCCCCCGCCTCCAATGAGAGGACTTTTAGCCAATTGTCTTGGTCTAAAAATATTTTGTCAGGTGGTCTCGGCTACGACAAAAATGGTTTCGGTCCTGTGAACGGCAAATCATCCCCCCCCCCCCCCCCCCCCCTCAAGGGCAAGAACCTGTCTACGCCAGAGTGAATGTGCTAATTCTAGCCTAAATCATAATTTATTCTAGTCTAGACTAGACATATTTGGATGAAAACAACTTTGTTGGATATGGATTCGTCGGTAGCCTAGAGTACGGACTCGCGCGTATGTATGAGTACGGACTCGCGCGTATCACCAGCGTATCACCGTGCCGACACCGGCATGCACTGGCACTGGCTGTCATTTACTCACGTACATCTACGGGATCCAGGAAAATTACGGAATTGGACATATGAGGAGCGGCCTAACCAAGGCCATAAGAATGTTAACCGTCGAACAGAATTCATTATCTAGCTAGGCCTGAGCATAACTTACAAATTTAATTTGGTCTACTCTAGCAGCTGAATCTGTTCCAGAATGTCGATGCAGGTTTTTTTTTCAAGTTTAAAGTTTAAAAATACAATGATCAATATACTAAACTTCATAAAATACCTGGAGCTTGAGATTTTCAACATATCAATGTCCCAAGCAATCACCAATTAAATTGCAGGTTTATTGAAAAGCCCAAATATTAACCAAATTGAATATTTACAGAACGCTGAGATCATAGAAAACATGAGAATATTATTTTTCAAGTACTCAATCATCAACAAAATTTTAAGAAAAAAAATATATAACACTGTCTCAATACCCAAATACAGCTATCCGGCGAAGTCGTAAACTGTGTCTTGTCTGGTGACGTCACCCTAAGGAAAACTGGGTCATTCCATGTCAATTCACCCAATGGATTTCATCGCACCCCCTCAAAATTTGCTAATATTTCGTATGTATGATATTTCAACATTTAAAAGCTCAAATATTTAAGTTTTAGCCCAATCCGCCCAACGGTTTTAGCGCTATGGTCGATTCTTATGGGGGAGTTTTGTAAGAAATGGGCGTTGGCACCATTTTTCAGATGGCAATTGTCCGTTAACCGTTGGGTCAATTTATGTTGTGATGGTGTCATTGGACTGGGGATGTTATATGCAATCCATTTATGCCATTTGTTTTCATGCATGAGCGAGTTTGGATACGATAACCTTTGACCTTAGTCTTTGACCTTCCGTTTTATCTTTTTATTTTTTTGCCTTAAATGTTGTCTTGATATCATTTCTACAACATATGAAAAAATTGGAGATATATTATTTATTGTTTTTTCTATAGCCTTGTTTTAAATTTTCAAATTTCATGTAAAATTGAATTATTTTAGACCTACACCCATGTCCAAGAATTCTATAGGGGTGTGTTATGTATGAAAAAGACCTTTTCAAAGTCAAGATTAGAGCCTATTCACACCCTGGCTTACCACAGTTAAATAGACCTGCTAATCCCAATACAATAGAAATCCAGACAAATGGCATCTATTGATGTTCCAGTGACAAGGGCCCTGTTTCAGAAAGAGATAAAATCAACTGTGAGCCAGATCAAATGTTCTTAATGCACACACCTGATTGATTGAAATGCAGAAAATGTCTCTCTCTGCAACAGGGCCTAGGTGTAGATCTTTTTCTTGAATACAATCTTTCAAGTTCAAGTTCAAAATGCAAACTTGTACATCAATCATGAAAGCAAATATCTACAGGTATCCCTTTTCAATGAATTTAATATTTATATGCAACATTTTATGCAATTAAGTTACACGATATGCAATTAAGTTACATGATTTGCAATCTGTAACAATTCAAACCTGATTCTTTCCAACTAATCGAACACAAAAAGTAACTACCCCCTTGACAACTGCTCATAATTACATAACCAATAATTGTTTCAAGATGCCATTTTACCACAATATTTCTACAGTTGTTTTGTGTGAAAATCAAACAGCATTGTTTCACAAACCATCAATAATGCATAAGTATGTGCTGTTTCACAAAAAAATGGACAGGCATGTGCAAGTTCTTGTGACTTTTGAAATTTGGTCATTTGTCTTTAATCTAGCTGTGCTCATTCAGCCATCTCTCATTTCCACACAAAATGTACACAAAACTGTAGAAATATTGTAGTAAGATGACATCTTGAAACAATTATTGGTTATGAAATTATTAGCAGTTGTCTAGGAGTAGTTACTTCTTGTGTTTGAATTTGTACAGATTGCAAATCATGTAACTATTGCATATATTATTGCATAACTATTGCAATTTATGGTGCATAGAAACATTAAATTCATTGAAAAGGGATACCTGTAGATATTTGCTTTCATGATTGATGTACAAGTTTGCATTTTGAACTTGAACTTGAAAGACTGTATTCAAGAAATGATCTACACCTAGGCCCTGTTGCAGAGAGAGACATTTTATGCATTTCAACCAATCAGATGTGTGCATTAAGAACATTTGATCTGGCTCACAATGTATTTTATCTCTTTCTGAAACAGGGCCCTTGTCAGGTTGTAAACATGTGGTATCATTGGAACATCAATAGATGCCATTTGTCTGGATTTCTATTGTATGGGGATTAGCAGGTCTATTTAACTGTGGTAAGCCAGGGTGTGAATAGGCTCTAATCATGACTTTGAATATGTCTGTTTCATACATAATACACCCCTATAGAATTCTTGGACATGGGTGTAGGTCTAAAATAATAAAATTTTACATGAAATTTGCAAACTTAATACAAGGCTGTAGAAAAAACAAGAAATAATATATCTCCAATTCTTTCATATGTAGTAGAAATTATATCAAGACAACATTTAAGCCAAACAAATTCTCAACATTATTTGATCCACGAGGTAAAACGGAAGGTCAAAGACTAAGGTCAAAGGTTAGCGTATCCAAACTCGCTCATGCATGAAAACAAGTGGCATAAATGGATTGCATATAACATCCCCAGTCCAATGACACCATCACAACATAAATTGACCCAACGGTTAATGGACAATTGCCATTTGAAAAATGGTGCCAACGCCCATTTCATACAAAACTCCCCCATAAGAATCGACCATAGCGCCAAAACCGTTGGGCGGATTGGGCTAAAACTTAAATATTTGCGCGTTTCAAGGTTGAAATATCATACATACCAAATATCAGTAAATTTGAAGGGGGTGCAATGAAAATTTTCACTTTTTTGGGGTGATTTGACATGGAATGACCCAACTGTTATATGTACCGCATGTTATACCAGGATTATCCCGAGGCTTTCGTGGTTGTTTGTACTATTTTCTGTATATGTATGGTGGTTTAAACTTAAACATTCCGAATTGCTCGAGGCTTGTTATGTACAAGATTATTGCTATTACCATAATCTTAATTTTCCTTTAAACGAAGAGTGGCACCAGTCTCATGAAAAGCTAATAAAAAAGTCCTTCCCGTGTCAATTTTAGGACATAGGGCGGCGTCACCCCGATTCATTAGCCCTAGACCACACGTCTACTAAATCTGGCGAAAGCTACAGAAGGGGGCAAGTCCTCTGGTAACTCGTGTGTTGAATTTTCCCTTCTCCATTCTATAAATGCCTAGCAGAAGATACCATTTTGTCTTTGGTTCGACCCAGTATGTGTTCGAACTCAGGACCTCCCATGCATGAGACGGAAAGCCACAATGCTGGTTTTAAATAGCTAGTAGTCACTCCCAAAATTGTGAGGATTTTCCCCTTCTACGTTAAAATGTCGCTCAGATAAAGAGCTACAATTTGCTCTAAAACGAGTACATTTTGTTCCCAAAAGAGGGACCTTTTAGTTCTCTCTTAGAGCAAAACATTACCACTGCAAATTTCACTCCAGAACCATTGGTCCCTAATCACTATCATTAAAGAGCAGGAAACAGAGCGGAAATTAGCTCATTGACTTTCACGGAGCACTCGAAATCTCATAGCAGCCCTAAAAAATAATCTGCTGACGACGTAATATGTTAAAGAGTTCTGGCTAATGTTGTAATTCATGCAAGACTGACCAAGGTTTGATAAGATCATAGACGTACTAGATATGGTCAATGAACGAATATTGTCTCTTTGACCCAATCATGGTCACCGCTGCATTCATTGCCAGGAATTATTTCCAATGCCATTGTCTCATATCTGGTGCAATGGCAATTATTTACATTTATGGGACAATGAGCTCACTAATGCATGCCTGAGTAATACTTTCATATCGATGAGTGTTTTACGCTGATGCATGTCTTGTGGAGTCATGAATGCTGTCTATAGGTTACTGGACGTCGGGATCAGCACATCATAGATGTTACACTTTTGGGTAAAAAGGAATATCAAATTGTGACTTCGCAATCTCCCGCACACTTACAGCATCCAATTCACGAAGAAGAAGCATAGTCGATCTTGATATACACGTCAATATTTTCCTGGAGAAATGTCCGGAAACCTTGACAATTACGTTTTTGACGGGCATTTAATATTCAGAAATGTGATGATATTTTTTGGATTAAACATATTTTGAAACGGATATTTATACAATATGATCATTAAAGCATTTTCTTTCATAAAAAGTCCATTCCAATAACCGGTTTGTTCTAGTTCTTCGGAAATTATCATAATTGTTTTTGTTAAGCTTGACTGTCCTTACTTTTCACGGTGGAATTACGATGATACGATCAAAGGGGTTAGCTAAGCATCGGTACCATGGTGATATCTTTGTATTCTGCAGGTGAATTTAAAAGATACATTATTACCATTTGGCCGATAAATTAGCGAAAACTGCTATGGCTCGGCCATTGGTTGTTTGTAACACAAATTAAAATGATCATCATTATATTTGGATTATATCAATAATATAGTCGACATTTAAGAAACTAAAAGTAGTCCTATACCCTTATTAGAAAGCAAAACACTGCAGGGCATGAAATAGTCACTTTATTTGTTGTTTTAGACAGGGTTACTATATGTTTTTAGTATGTTTTCTCCACTACCTAAACAGATACAATCTCTGAAAGACCAAATCGTCGAACTTGCCCGAAAAGCAGCTTACATGGGAGAAGACATACCCCTGCGCTGGATGGAATTCGTGCAACATGAAATCAAAGCTGGATCCAAAAATCCAATGAAGAATTTCGAGCAAGTATGCTACCAAATGTTTATGATCTGTGTATTGAATGTAACTGTCATACATTATTGTCAGGACTGTACATGTATTGTTTTAACAATGAAATAAATCAGAAGACGGTGCCTGAATCCATATCCACTTGACAAACCCACGTGTTTATATTTCGCACCGTGTAACTCTTAGCATTTAAATTCGTTTGATAATTCAATTTTCTGGTCAGGGGAATGTAATTCAACAAAAGATCAGGAAATATGATCAATGAACAATTTTAGTGAACTATTTTCCGCAGTTGAAGACTTGCACAGATTATATCGCATGAATTAATCACATCAGGGCAAAAGGGGTAATTGCCAAATTAAGAAAGTACGTCTGTGCAATATTATACATGGTTAGGGATTCTACTTTAGGATACTGCAAAGTGTAGATTTTATTATTGTGGATGAAATATTTCACCCATTGTATGTTGTATTTCTACGAATAATGCATGAATCCAATAATTATCATTCTTACAATATTCAAACTACTGTATATTTGTATTCATTCAAAGACAATAAATCAATACGTTAAGACCGTCGTAACAGTCTATATGGTTATTCTATATTATATTTCACATACTAAGAATCTTGCTCTACGATTGGTCAAAAGTGATCACGTCATGAAACACAGTTTCGCCCATCGTTGATGGGAGAAGAAAAGTTCGTTACACTGTGTACTATCTTGGGAGAAAGTGCGTTGCACTCACTACTATCTTGGTGAAAGTACGTTGCACTGTGTACTATATTCAATTGTTCGCGTGCGCGCGTTAGTCCGCAGAAAGGTAGAGCGCTGGTGCGCAACGTTTACGCGCGGCTACGATTAATAGACAATGGTATAAGCGTCTATGACTTTGAATCATAAATTAAAATAAAAGACTCGCTCGATTGCTCAATTGTTCAAACTGTTTAGTCCTTTGTGTTAGTTATAGGTTGTTTGTGATCAAAATAATTGATGTGGAATATAAAGCAAATAATCTCCTTTTGGTTTCAGGCGATGGCAAACTATCACTTCCTCGGCGATCTGAATGTATACGCTATCTTTCCTTAGCTTCGCTTCAGAAAGATAGCTACATCTAGATCGCCTCGGAAGTGATATTTTGTCCTATCACCTTCACCAACGGTAATCATTTGCTTAATATGACGATATATAAAGACGTTGCTCTGTGTCGGTGTAGTCGAATAAAGTAGTACAAACAGTGAAATAAAAAAAGTGTGCTAACCTTTTTTGTCCCCGATTGGGCTTCTTCAGGGATTTTGTTTGCGAATGATAACAAAACTTGATTTTAATGTCAATAGTTGATGACCACCCATAGCCCAAATTCCTAGATATTTATTGTCTGTCACCGGATTTCCGCTATATTTCCAGCGAAAATGTCTACAACGAACTAAAAAATGTATCATTTATCAATACATCTGGCGCAAATTCAAACCAAGTTGTGTTTACAATTATAAATAAAATCCCCGAAGACGCCAGATAAGGGCGAACATTTACATTTGTTTGAGTGTATTATATTGTTTGCATTACTCTCTCTCCCCCTCTCTCTCTCTCTCTCTCTCTCTCTCTCTCTCTCTCTCTCTCTCTCTCTCTCTCTCTCTCTCGCTCTAGCAAATTTATAAATAATGCAATTTGCTGCTGATGAGAGTTCTCATCTGTTCAGCAGCAATTCTAACAGCAATGAAGTGTGAATGTATGCCACAACGTTGTTCTGTAGGCGTATGGCCACTTTTCAGGTTAAAACATATATGAAGTGAATTATCTCACAATACAAGTAATAACTACACCAATGCAAATTGTGCACGGGTAGTATAACAGGGAGATGTGATCATTGAGCAGCAATAATTGGCATTAAGTACCTGTTTGTATCCTAATAATACATATTATATGTATCAAGATCAAGGCAACTGCTGCTGAGCTCGGAATTGAAAGTGACCTGGAGACTATGCTTACCTTCTACCATGATCTCGGGGAGATTATATATTTTGGTGACATCAGCGATGCTCTAAATGACCTGGTCATTTTAGATCCTCGGTGGCTCAATGACGTTTTCAAGGAGGTCATCACTATCGTTGAACCAACAGACACGGTCAGTAAATCAGCATTACGACAGTTGTACAAAATAACACGCACAGTGTATCATGTCCCTTTAGTAAACACAGTAATTTATACGAATATGACAACAATATGAGTATATATGTATGAACATAATTAAGGTCATCGGGAACAACTATAGTATATCGGATTGGAATAAATGTGGAAGACCGACTATTATTCAATAATTACACAAACGAATGCTACCCATTTGGGAAAATCTACCAAAATAGTTTTTTTAATTTTGTGTTGATTTCTCTGTTGAATAGTTTTTCTATTAAACATCACATTGAACACATTTACATTTTTGGATAAACAATGAGATGTCTGGAGTGCGCCCTCTTGTGTGAGCGGCTGATATTTGAATGAAAAATGCCCTGTAATTAACCACGTTCATGTTTTACTAACATTCAAGCATCATCGAACTGTAACTGTTACTTTTTAATGTTGATTTGCAAGTTTCAATTCCCCAAAATCTGTTTGACCAAAACTGTATTATCCATTTAAAACAAATTAATATAGTATCATTGACCAGAAAATGAAATTAAATTGTCTTTTTACCCCAATTAATGGCACATTAGTTGGCAAAACATTTTGAAATATTTAATCACATCAATTCGTGTTTATACCAGGACGATATGTTACGTATCGCCTGGAGTAATATACAGGAAAATGGTATATTGGAAGAAAGTTTCATCAGACGTGTCTGGAGAAGATTCCCAGCTGAGACTCAAGACCGGCTAATTGAGCTCATGTTGAAGCTAGATTTGATTTGCATCGACACTGCAGATTCATCTCCTTGCAAGCGATTCATTGTGCCTTCTCTACTGAATCCAAAGAACACTGCTGGAAGAATTGGAAACCCCATGATTTCAGAATCATTTTCGATGGATATCAATCTGGACAACGTTTTCCCGGGTAAAGTATAATTGTATAATCAATTAATAAGGGATAAGATTACGTGTTGATATAATAAGACAACATTTACCCCCACATATTCAGTATAACTGATACATCCAAGACGATCTAAGACAATATATATGTAGATTTTTATTCCGAATGAGTAGTTTGTATCCTGGTGGTGTCACTTGATATTACACATGGTGTTACATGATCGTTCTCGAGGTTATAAGTTACCTCTGTTTGTGGCATTTCGCGAAAATGTTTAGCAAACTATACCCCATTTGTTATTTGTTATAATAATTATTTTAATTTAATATTCGTAAAACATACATATTCTCACATGTTTCTGTCTCTGACTCCATCTCCCCAGTCGGCCTCTTCCATCGTCTCATGTGTCGTATGGCACGGAGGTTTGGTCCCAAAGTAAAGCTCTACCACCATGAAATATTGCTGCAAGAAAGAAACTACAACGTACACACCAAAATGATGTCTTTCCCAAAGACGTTTGCCAAGGTATCACTGTTTTATGCTAAATGGCTTATTTACATACGAGTCACGGATTGACTTAACAGTCACATGATTTCATTTTAATTCAGTTTGTAACCCGGAAGAACAGGTGTATGTTCTAAGCTTGAAGTAATGTGTTATCAACGTTTGCGTGTACACGTGCGATATTACGATATTATTAGCAATATCTGCCTTCGCAGTCATTCCATCGCATTGTTTGCTGGGATGTTTGCCTAGTACACTTAATAACCGAACTCGTCTGCTAGAGTTTTGTGTGTGTATAATCTATATGGACCCTTCACTTCCTGACATGACACCCGAAACTAAAAGATATGTATTCATCAATATTAACTCTATGACACTGTCAGTGCCAACTATTTATCAAGAGATCAAGAGTAATTTGGATGTCAACAATATTTAAGATATATGATAGTTTGATTACAATTCAAGGATAACACTCGAGATTTATTGAAGAATTGTACTCTCCTCTATCTTTGCATGCATGCCTGTCGCCCATTACACGTACAAGTAGAGCATCAATGTAATGGGCCCATTGGTTTCGTCGTGTGAGATTAAGTATGGTCATGTGTCATGAACTCGCCTACCAAATAGGGTGGCACCGTTACATTTTGTGATTTTTTGCAAAATTTTCTAAATTTTTATAAAAACTACAAAACCTTTCCTAACAAATTTGGTATAATTTTGAAGAACTATCAGAATGCTATCTGTATGTAAAGTTTCAAAGGTATACCTCTTTCCAAAATGAAGATACAGCTATTTGAAGGTTGGAGCAAGAGGGTGACACAGGAAGTGCGCCGCAGGAAGCGGCGCCCGTATACAGTCTATAAGAACATGCCTCTCAAAGTGCAATCTTTCCTTAAACGTCAATAACTTTGTGAAAACTGGATGTATAGCAACAATGTTGGTATCAAATGAAAGCTAAAACATTGAACTTCAATGTCAAATGATTGAAAAGTGTCTTTGCCAAATCAATTTTCTTTTAAATCAACACAAACAAAGAAATTGGGGATTTCCTGTACAGACTCAATGTGGGCACAATCTTGAGCGATAAATTTGATGAATTCTTGGTAAAAACGGTAATATCTTTAAAAATAAAAGGTTTCAGAAAAAAAAATTGGTATCAAATTTGGTATCAAATGAAAGCTTACTTATCAAACTGTATTATGTCTCATCATAATCCCACTTACTGAAATTGTATTATTATTGAAAAAAATAAATTATAAAGTATGAATGAAAAAATCTCTTATAAAAAAAATAATTTACCCCATACAATATTATATTGCTGTAAAGGTCTAAGTCTGCTCTGCAAGAAAACATTATAATTTCTTGTCTAGAGCTACTTTAGAAAAAGTCATTAGGAAATTATTGACCTCTAAAACTGTAAACAAAATTTCAAGTTTTGGTTAATATGAAAAATTACCTGTTCACCCAGTGTTAATTATGAGAGCATATTTGGATTCCTTGGAAAATTTCCTTTAAGAAAATGTACAGTTTTGATAGGGTAGAGGGTCTTCCTCAGAAAATATTTGCTCTCAACTGTAACATTGTCCCGCAGAAGCCCAAAAATGGCATGTAACGCAAAAGTAGGCAACCTCACGACTCATGACCGTATACTAAACGTCCTAGCATGCAATGCGATGGAAGATCTGCGAATGCCAAAAGCGAAGGCACGTATTAACACACGAAATCAAAAGATACAATTTTGATGTCAAATAGAGTTGTCAACAGATCAGTTTGAAAATCCATATTTATTTATAATCGAGCTCAGAGGCTTAAAGGGACAGGTCCACTTTTACAAATCGTCTGAACAGCTTTCAGTTGACGGATGGGGATCAATGTAACACGCACAAAAAAAATCAGAGCGAACAGCCCTCTAATTTGGATTCTACGAATAAAAAACGAATGCGTCCCTCCATTTAAACTATATATCGGTCAATAAAGGAATTCAACTGATAAATAGCATAATATTACAACAATATAGTACTAATTCTCGTAAAGGTATTGTGAAGCCGACATTTGTTAACGTATGTCACGGAAAAAGATCTCAAAAAGAAAGAATATATAATTACATGTAGTCAGTTTAAGCGATGTTCGGGTATTTTGCTTGGTAAACGCTCACACATTAGTACTTATGCGCAAGTCACGTAGCTAGCGCGGGTCACGTAGGGGTCATGCATACCGATCTGGCACTCCGTGAAATCTATGTACGAACTTACTCACCGGCCGAAATACGTATGTACCTAATTAACCGACGTCCCTCAGTTTATTCAGTTTTAGGTCTATAACTCCACGAAAAAGAGATTTCAAGCCCTAATTTTTTCAGGCATGCTATTAAATGACATTTCCTTTCATATAAGACAATAACCTCGCAACTTTTGAATTTTGGCTTGCAAAAGTGGATCTCTCCCTTTACCAGTGCAAAGGTGTTTTAATGTCATACAGAGCTTATCTAAACAAGGCATTCCTAAGTTATATTGTTGCTGAAGATGACCTGTTCAAAACTCACTTTTTGCCAGTTTTGCTAATGAATGGTTTCGTGAAATGTATGGTACCACACTCAATGAATATTTCATTTTGGGCATGTTTTATTGTTTTTGTGAATTAATCAATCGTTTAATGTAATACACTCACTGATCACTGATATCATGCATGATTACGTACATTGTTGGTAATCATATGCGCCGAGAGAGAAATAGTCCGTGTTATTCACCAGTTAAAGGGATAGTTGAGTTTTGGTAGAGAGGGCGCTACACATAATATTTTTTTGTGAAATAATGAAAAACTGAGTGTAAAATTTGAAAGAGCATAGTATTTTAGTGACAGAATATACTTTATTTGATCAAAATCGGTTCAGAAACGGCTGAAATATCCATAAACGTAACCATTTGTAATAAATGTGGGGCCCCACAAATATTAGCTAATTTTAAAGCAACCGTTACAATTTTTTTTAAATGCTTCCTCTTTTCAAAAATGCTCAAAAGAAGTTTTTTAATAGTTGTTGAGTATCTCTCTATGTAATTACTATTTTTACCAACCTTCACATGCACAATATTTTGTTTAAAATGGTTGAAACCAGTGTATTTTATAGAGCGCCATCTTGAGTTTGAACGCCTCTGTTTGATTGATAAAGGCTTTTTACTCAGTCGTTTATGATTTTGAATTCTTGTCAAGCATGGTACAGTTATAACCATTAGTTTGTAATGTAATGGTGCAGGTAAAATTCAGTTTGACCGAAACTGTACTCTCTTTACCAGAACTCAACTTTCCCTTTAACAATGAGGGTATTGTATTTAACTCTTATCTTTACCTCCAAACACAATGCTGAATTCGGTTAACGAAATAATGTGTGTATTCAGTAACGGAATGAAATATTTACCGACTAAATGAAGTAGCACGACTATAAGTAGCGACTGAAGTAGCACTTAGCTTTGCAGTAACATACTACCATTCGAGATACTGAAACACCCATAGACATTGCATATGGCCAACAAGGTTTCCGTAGAACAGGGATTCATAGAAGTGTCATGTCACAAAGCAGTAAATATACATGTACATGAATAGTGCATTCATTGTGGTCCTTTCCAATGTTACAGGTGACGTTTCTCGACAAAACCGTCATGGCTGGTGAAAGTGGAGACCGTGAAGCCTCTACAGATACGAGTCCAGATCGCAACACAGTCAAGCGAGTAGGTCATGCACCTTTCCCAAAATAAATATAAAACAAATACCTTAAATTCTTTCAAAGGTGTTCGTTCCAAAATGTAAAACTTTGTTATATCTTATTTGTTAAATACATCATACAAACATACACCAAGATTGTTTAAATCTATAAATAAGCTTGGAAAATTACTCTACTTAGTAGTACATGCCGTAAATGCGACCCTAGCTACTAACATGTTAGCCCTACATCAGTATATGAACATGCCAAAGTGGCACATAACATAATGTCCTATCTACAACTTATCAGATAAACCACTTGCATAATGATACACAGACAAGCAAGGCTGGCTCTACAAGTTACGATAATAAAACTTTAAGTTCTTACAATTATTAGGTCACCATATCAAAGTGCTATTAACAATAATATGAGCATTAACATAGTAAAAATATACGTTCAGACATGACTGTGCTATTTTTGCCAGATAGACTGAAGTATGTAGGCACATTGAACATTTTCGCATAATGCAAGTTTACAAAATGCAACATACGTAATGCATGAAATTTATGCAATATTCAATGGGCGTTATGGCCCGATTATGGTAGGAAAGTCATTGCGAAGGACTACTAACAATACATTATAATGTGTGTATGCATTTGTTCTTCTTCATTGTACGTATTAAACCTGAACCTTAGTAAAGTGTTTATGTCAAGATGTTGGTAGGTTTCATGAGAAACCCCACTTGCATATTTTCGCCGCGAAAATTTCATTAATAACCTTTTTTTTTCAATTCAGGTTATCCAAAAAATTTGCACTGAACTGAACGACTTGGGCGCTAGCTGGATGGGAGACAAATACCAAGGAAAAGTCATCTTTGACTGTCCTCGTCCAGACTGTCACACGAAGTACTTCAGGCCATGTACCGAGCATGGAAGCACCACAAAAGACCTGAGAAGTCTCTATGGTAAAACATTAAACTGCTTAAAAATGGTATCCTCAAATATTGTTGAGTTAGGGGGATTTGGGTATCATACTATTGGGTATTATTTAATAAGATCTGAAGTCACCTCGACTTGGTGATATAATAATGCACACAACTGTAGCCTATCATTCTTTCGGCGTTACGTCACTTGTAGTAATATCCTTGCATTGTTAATTATTCACTATACACTTTATAACTGTATATAACCGACACATGAATGTTTCAATTTGCATTATCTAATTAATCTTCATTGTATTTTGAGCTTGTTACACATGTATCCGTACCCCATACTTTACCAATACTTCCTTTTAAAACAATGCAGTAATTGAATGCTTAGATGATTCATTATTTGATGTGGTTATTTTCATGCATGCATGTGTACACCAACGATAGTCTAAAGTCTTGAATGATTTCATTCAATTCAGAAATTCATGGAAGGGAAAATTATATTTACCAAAATTGAAATCATCCTTTTTACAGCGCTCACTAAAATACCAGGGAGCTATTTTTACTCATCAGTACCAAACTCGCCTTTTTGCGAGTTACAATACACACAAATGCCACAGAGCATTACAATTCCTGGCACTTTAAAGAGACTTATGTAACATTTTTCAAATCCTCAAAATCAAATTGTTATTCTAGGTGTTCACTCATACCTCCTTGTATTCGAATAAACAATAAGATCATGGGACTGGTTTTGGTTTTTCAAATTTCCCTTTCATTACAAAGATATGTACGATCGTAGTATTCAGATACGAACAAATCCCCCTGAGTTTTGAGTCCGTGTGTACACAGTGATTGCAGTGAGTTGGTAAATATCACTTTGCATTTTCGCTCATTACTTGGCCATGAAATGTCCATTTGACTTGAAATTTTCACACGATACCCTGTGGACATATGAGATAACAATATACATTGCATCAACCCTTCTTCACTTTTTGCACATGTCAACAAAGTTACTAGATCCCTTAAGAGTTAAACGCATGTGCTTACCAACTATTGAGTATTGATGTGTTGTTTTGTTGTTGCTATTGATTTCCGTACTTGTTCTTGCTATTTGTTTTGATAAGTTTCTATGCGCAATTTAATAAAAACTATATTATATATAACATCACTTGTTAGAATTGTATGTTAACTATGCTTCAAGTAGTGTATATAAATATTAACAGTTTGGTTATATAGGTTTGCCATTAACAAGCATTTTGTTTCAAAGGCAAATACCTGCCAACTTTACACCGAAGGTGTTACCATTGTATTTGTATCTGAAATAAATGAAGAAATTAAATCAAATGAAATGTATTATTCATTCTTACTCAGACTATGACCATGATACCAAAGTTGTCGATGATTCCGGAGGTGAACTTCGCGTGGATGCGTTTGGTTTCCGGTTAAGGATACCACCTGGTGCCATACCTGCAGGAGAGAGGCAAAAGGTTTGCCTCAGGGTACTCACAGATTTTCCACAAGACATCAGCCTTCGGCAGGGCGAGATGGTGGCAAGCTTCGGTTTCCAAGTTACCCATAGCGGAGAGCATTTTAAGAAGCCACTCACATTGACGATGCCTCATTGTGCAATTATACCAGATTTTTCCAACCTGTATGTAATGCTTTACCAAAGATGTGACGATGGTAGGTTGCTTTTTAAAGTCCACTCTGGATTTTGCGTTGCCATGGAAGACGGCGAATCGGAAGAAACAAACAAAGCTGAGCAAAACGAACAAGAAACATTCAAGCCAAATAGTAGTATTTCGAAACGCCCCACAAACAATCAAATATACATGCGCTTTTAACACCGACAATGTAAAAGAATATATGATTTATCGGTTAAAGTGATCCAGGTAAATTGTCATATATTGCACAAAATGACATTTGAGACTTCAATCCTATTTCAATATCATTGTAAAATATAATTGAAAGATTTGTGAAAGTTTGAAAGTAAACGAACACTGTTTACCTAGTGAAAAAACGAATATTGAGTTCATATTTTATCACCGAATACTGATGGCCTGCCGTACATTTGTAGCAGTAATAACCATCCGTTTGAGATATCCTTACCCGTGTATGTTAATGTACGGTACAGATTTCTTTGAATTTGCGTGCGCTCGGCTCCAAGTTCAATCGGATCCGAAATGTTTCCCACACACGCTGGCCGGACGTGGTCAGCTATATCAATTGTACTTGTTATCAAAAGCGCTTTTCAAATAGTTATTTTCAATGATAATTATCTTCATACTAAAGGGACATTTGAAAAAATCGAACCATATTTTATTCTTCTATAACCTTAAGCTAAACAACACGGCAGAATAGAAACGAGGAAGCTCCAAATATTGTTCGTGGAGTTAGACAATTTACCTGGATCACTTTAATGCAAATTGTTGGTCAAAAAATGCTTTGAAATTGACCATTTTAGCAAAACAATGCTTCACAGGACAACATTATATCACTCACCACAGACACGGTCCACATAATCAGTCAGGACCACTTTCGCAAAACCGCTATCGGCCAAAATAGCGGAAAAGCACTATTCCGCGATTATCACGTGACACGCAGTATTGCGTCATTTTCGGTTCCACGTGTTGTGGCAATGGGGATATTTGTGCAACGACTACATTCAATAAAATTACATTTATTTTCGCTCAATATTCTGGACAGATCATCTAAATAGTAAATGTGTAGCATCCTTGATAATTAAACTAATGTTGTGTAGTTTGTCTAAATGATCTGGCCAGAACATTTTAAGAAAATCTTGCTCGATTATGCGGGTTCGTTTTTCAAATAAACGGTTGATTCGCGCAAAGACTTACGCGACAGGTGTTTGATGCCGTACTAGTTCGTACGGCAGCGTGTTAGAGAGGCGTATAGCTCGGCAAGATAAGAGAACGGCAAGATAAACTTAGCACGCGGAAGGCGAGAATGGCGGACACAAAGCTGCATATATGTAAAAAACGGCTGTACAAAATTCTATTTTGTTTCGATCACCGATAGTATCGCATGGTACATCTAGCGACATTGATTGGAGAATAGTGGAAAACCGCTATTTTCACGATAGTGGAAAAGCGAAAGTGGTCCTGACTGATGATAGATTCATTGGCATAATGTTCAAACCAAACCGCACGCGTATTAGAGCGGCTAGCTTCAAATATTCTGACCAGCAAAGACGGACGGAAAGCTGTAAAATGTTCGCCCAATCTCACCGGTGTACATGGAACTTCCTTATATTCTTGCATTTAGCGATGATAATGATCATAATTATTTTACTAAATAAACCCTCTTTCAATCGTAAACTTTTTCAATCGCATTGACCAATGAGCTTCCTTAATTGTCCCAATACTGCCTTTTGGGTTTAAAGTAATAATATGTTTATATCGTTTGGAATTGTATGTAAAGTTATATAATTCTTGCGTGTCTCATGTTGTATTAGGACAAAATGTGTCATATTCGATGAAGCAAATTTCATTATTGCATAATTATGTCATATTCGGGCAAAAATCTTGCTATATTGGGTCAGAATTGTATCATTTGTGTGTAGCTAGATTTGATGCGGAGGTCTGGACCTTTTTCGGTTAACAGAATGTTATATTACATGATCACAAACTTACGTTAGTGATCATTATTTTTGTATGAATTGTTTCAAAGCATTACATTTGGTGAATACTTAAAATTGTAAAGATACACGCAGTAGATATAGCCTGACTTAATGCATTTGTAATAAGGGACACACTACGTCATATACAATCCTCACTATACAGGGTGTCCCAGAAAAAAAGGAACGGGGAACTTGCCATTATGAAGAAACGTACAGAATAAGTTCACTTGATAGATAATCTTTTAAAAGGAAATTTGATACCAAGAACAGCAATTTTGGTAGAGTATTCTTTTATTTAGGGCGTCTTAAGTGCTTGAGTATGACGTTAAACTGCTTCAGGTCACCCTTGGGCAAGGTGTAGCACCTGTCAGCCCTCCTCACCAGGGTTACGGTTGGCTCGTCGGTCAGCAGGGCGAGTGTCGGAGCTAAAGGCGACTGGGACAATAATAAGAACCTTTCGGCAGAAGCTTCAGATGCCATGCGAGTCCAGGTATAATGTGGGCTAACGGATGGGGTCAATGCTGCAATTAGGATCAGCACTGCTGCGGTTGGAAGAGGACTGGGGACTTCACCTTTTGTATTTATCTCCAAGAACATCATGCGTCACACCAGGAATGAATATAACGGGAACGACGTGTACAGGATCACCAACCAGGTTGATGATGCTGCGTCCGGCAGGGGGAGTGACAGGAGAAGTAGGGCTTCCCAGGTCGTCATTCAGCGAAACCCCTACAAACGCATCGGAATGTGGAATGTGAGAACTATGCTACAACGAGGAAAGTTAGAGAATGTGAAGAGAGAAATGGAAAGGTACCAACTGAACATACTAGGTCTGTGTGAAGTCCGATGGAAGGACCAGGATGATTTCATGAGCGATGATGTACGCGTAATTAGCAGCGGGGGTTCAGAAAGCAGTAGAGGAGTAGCACTCCTCCTCGACAAGGATACAGCAGACAGTGTTACAAAAGTAATCTACCACAGCGATAGACTATTATTGGTCCGGCTGAAAGGAAAACCAATTGATATTGTTATTATTGTGGTCTACATGCCCACATCAGACCACCCTGACGATGAAGTTGACAAAATCTACGATGAAATTGAAGATCTTATGAAATCTGAGAAAGGACAAACATACACAGCTGTTTTGGGCGATTGGAATGCGAGTCTTGGTGAAGGAAGAGATGGAGATGTAGTTGGCCCTCACGGACTTGGAAATAGGAATGACAGAGGAGACAAACTAGCAGAATTCTGTCAGAGAACAGGATTATTTGCCACAAACACCTGGTTCGAACACACCAAAAGACATAGATACACATGGAAACAACCAGGTGATGTACGTAGGTACCAGATTGACTTTATCCTAGTCAAAAAGAGATACCGGAATAGTGTGCTGGATGCCAGAACCTACCCAGGTGCAGATGCCAACACAGACCACAATCTTGTAGTTGCGAAGGTGCAAATTAAACTCAAGAAAATATGCATTGGTAAGCGAAAACCATGCTGGAATCGGGAAAAGACTAAAGGGCCAGAAGGCCAGCTGTTCCGAGAGGCAGTTGAACATATTCTTATAGAGGAGACAGATGAAGACAGGGCTGATACAGTAGAAGAAAAATGGGAAAGACTGAAGAACGCCATACAAACTAGTGCAATGCAAAATATTGGCAAGGAATCTAGAAGAAAAGGAAAAAAACCATGGGTCACTCAGGAAATGCTAGACAAAATGGACAAAAGAAGGAAATGGAAAAATGTGGACACAGATTATGCCAAGAAGGAGTACAGGCGACTGAATAATGAACTGAGAAGAGTAACCGACTCGGCTAGAGATGAGTGGTGGAAACAAGAATGTAAGGAGCTGGAAGAGCTAGCACAGAGAGGCCGACCTGATTTGGTATATGAACACGTGAGAAGATTGTGTCAACAGAAGAAAGGTGCTGTAAAACAGAAAGGGGTACTCAGCGAAACAGGTGAGCTTCTGACTGAACAGGATGACATCAAGAAACGATGGGTAGAGTACATCGAACAGCTCTATGCTAAGGAAGACAAGCCGGATATAATCTTGCTGGAAGAAGAGCTGACACTTGATGTTGATGAAATTGGCCCTGCAGTCATCAAAGCAGAGATAGAAATTGCGCTGAAAGAGCTGAAAACGGGCAAGGCTGAAGGAACTGACAACATCCCATCAGAACTGATCAAAATACTTGGAGAAGGAGGGAAAGAAAAACTAACAGAACTCTGTATGAAAATGTACGATGAAGGAAAGTGGCCATCTGATTTTCAGAAAAGTATTCTGATTCCTATAGAGAAGAAAGCCAATACCAAAAAATGTGAAGAACACAGGACCATAAGCCTAATATCACATGCATCAAAAATTATGCTAAAAGTATTACATCGTAGGCTAGAAGCAAAAGCAGAAGAATATCTAGGAGAGAATCAGTTTGGCTTTCGTAGAGGGAAAGGTACCAGAGAAGCCATTGCAATGATGAGGGTCCTCAGTGAAAGAAATATCGAACACAATCAAGACATATACGTTTGTTTTGTTGATTTCGAGAAAGCTTTCGACCGTGTGATGTGGGAGAAGCTTATGGAGATACTCAAGAAAATTGGAGTAGACTGGAAGGACCGACGGCTCATTGCTGAACTGTACATGAACCAAGAAGTTACAATCAGAGTCAATGGAGAGGAGTCAAGTCCAGGCACAATTGGACGAGGCGTGAGACAAGGATGCCCACTCTCACCTCTACTATTCAACATCTATGTAGAAGAAATGGTCAATAAGGCACTTGAAACAGTAGAAGACTGCATTACAGTGGGTGGCTGCTCTCTTCAAGCTGTGCGGTATGCAGATGACCAGGCAATGATAACAAGCACTGAAGAAGGACTACAAGAAATGGTAACACAACTCAATAACACCAGCGAACAATATGGAATGAAGATTAACATCAAGAAAACCAAGGTGATGAAGATTGGAAAACTGCCATCCAACCTGAGAATCAGTATTAATGGACAAATATTAGAACAGGTTACAGAGTTCAAGTATCTGGGAAGCGTGCTTTGCGAAAGTGGAAGATGCTCGAAAGAGATCAGAACTAGAATTGGAATGGCAAAGAATGCTTTCATGAAGAGGAAGGAACTTTTCACACGGAGCATAAATCTCAATCTGAAAAAGAGATTAGTGAAGTCCCTGGTATGGAGCATCCTTCTCTATGCATCTGAAGCATGGACCATCATGAAATCAGACATCAACAGATTGGAAGCCTTTGAGATGTGGTGCTGGAGACGCATTCTGAAAATCAAATGGACAGATAGAATCAACAACGAAAGAGTGTTGGAGACAGTCGGAGAAGAGCGGAAACTAATTGGAATCATCCAGAACAGAAAGAGGAAATGGGTGGCACACAGCATCAGACATAACAATTTGCTCAGACCGGTACTGGAAGGAAGAATACCAGGAAAGAGATCAAGAGGAAGGAAACGCATCATGATGTTGGATTCTGTTACGAATGGCCCATATGGAGACTTTAAAAGAAGAGCCATGAGAAGAGAGGTGTGATGGTGATAAGGACCTGCTCCTGAGCAGAATCACCAGAAGAAGAAGAAGAAGTGACACCATGTCAGTGCAGGGTTCAATTTTTGTCAATTTCTAGAAAGTCGGTGTCTTTTGTCCATGTACATTCAGCTATAAAACCGATGTCGACTGTGCGATGGGGCATGAATGCATTATTTACATTGATCACTCCTTGATGCTATGACGGGCATGAATTGTTATTTTTTAGGTACCGAAAAGTTGACCCTGACATGGTGTCACTTAAGACGCCCTAAAGCAAAATCTACTCGACCAAAATTACCGATGTTGGTATAAAGTGTCCTTTTAAAAGATTATCTATCCAGTGATCCTAGTCTGTATGTTTCTTTATAATGGCAAGTACCCCGTTCCGTTATTTATGGGCCACCCTGTATGTTGATAATCATTATTTTGATATATTTTACCACACTAATACTGTTTATTCAAACCTTTTGAAAACAGGAACAGACTACATACCCATCACACTAAGTGCAGACAATTATCTTGTTTCAAAGGAGAGTATAGAGCTTTTTCTGGAGAGCTTCTCTTTGAATTTTGTGATCATGTGGATGAAAGATCTTCTGGGATGGAGCAAACGGTATGCCTGCCAACCATTTCTTCCAAAGTGTATGCCAGCCGAGAATAGGCCAATACTCCGCATCAGGATTTTCAAGAATATCATCGGTAGTCGAATGGTAAACATTATAATACATAAATAATTGTATAACATAAAAGCATGTTTAACGTAATGCTCTACTGAAGCAAAGGTGTATGATTTGTTTGCACAAATATATCAGACATGCTTCATATCACTTATTTGTCTAAACATAATGGCCCGTATTCACAAAGGAGGTTCGTATAGTCCATGGTCTAAACCCCGGTTTACAGCTATGGAATGCCATTGTAAACTGATGGAGAGAGAATGTAAATTCCTTACTTGATAACAATGTTGATGGTACACATTCTCTCTCCATCAGTTTACAATTGGCATTCCGTAGATGTAAACCGGGGTTTAGACCATGGACTGTGCAAACCTCCTTTGTGAATACGGGCCTATGTCCTGTTACTTGACGTGTAATTCGGTAACAAATTTGTTTTAATATTTGTGTAAAATATAAAATGCGATAAGTTTGCAATAACTGATGTTAAAATTCGATACGGGGTGAGATAAATATGATTTAGCTCACTCTTTGTTCGCATATGATTATACTTATACCTGAAAAAAAGACCATTTAATTCACCTTAAAGGGATCTAGTAACTTTGTTGAGATGTGCAAAAACTGATGAATGGTTGATGCAATGTATACTGTTGTTATCTCATATGTCCTCAGGGTATTGTGTGAAAATTTCAGGTCAAATGGACAATGCATGGCCAAGTAATGAGCGAAAATGCAAAGTGATATTGGGTGATATTCACCAACTCACTGCATTCACTTTGTACAGGGAAGAAAATCTCGCCCGGAGATTTTCTTATCTAAATACTTCAATCATACATATCTTTGTAATGAAAGGGAAATTTGAAAAACCGAAAGCTGTCCCATGATTTTATTGTTAATACGAATACAACAAGGTATAAAGGAACCGCTAGAATTACAATTTTATTTTGAGGATTTGGACAATGTTACTAAGTCCCTTTAACAGTATGTCAGTTTTTAGGCCGCTAATTTCATAATCGGGTCAAAAGCCATCATAAAGCACTATAAACCTAAATTAGCGGCAATCCAGGCGTATGATTGGTGGAATTAGCATCATACAGACTTTCTGCGTCAGCTGACTCTCCGTGATGCAGAGAGAATGTAAGATATATTTTGCTCTCTCTCTCTCTCTCTTTATAAATAGCACGTTGTTCCAAAGGCAGCCATTTTGTGGAAAGTTGTGTACGTTTTAGGGGAAAATAGCCTCGTTTAATTGTATTCTGCAACAATACGTGACTCGTATGGGAAGGATTCACGGGAATTTGTGACTGGGCCATTAGTCTTCACAAAGTCATCCACTTAACTAAAATGCCGTTTCGTGGCGTTCTTTTGGTGACCCCACGACGAAGTCGACGAAGGTGACATCAGTATCAACGTTTCCCCACCCCACCCCCCCCCCCAAAAAAAAAAAAAAAAAAAAGAGAACTGCTCCTGTCATGTGTAACAATTGGTACCATAATGCAATTAGATGTTTTTTTCCGTCCTTTTTTACGATGATTGTCTTGTCCTTTAGGATGTCTATGCACAGGAAGAAGGATTCAACTATAAGGCAGCTTGCCCCGAGAATGAGGTTCATGCTGACGTCGGCAAAGGGGATATGAAGATTACGTGCAAGCCAGAAGGTCTCAACGAGCAGTCTAAGGTGAGACAATTTTAGACAAGAAAACAAAATAAGATACCAAATAAAGGGAAATATCAATGTTGTATTTTTGTAGTATACATGAGACGTGTGGCAGCCTTAGTGCCTCTGCCGTGCTCCAGGAGGAAAGCGCAAGAACAAGTTTGAATTAGAGTAATTTAGAACCGACACTCAAAATGCGGTCTTCAAAGTTGATGAAGTAAACGCATGCATGTGTTTAATTGAGCGCTGGTACAACCATCACATATTGGGATCAATAAAGAGATGTAACAATAGAGAACTACATTTATACAGAGTTCTGTTCACGTCAATTCTGACCTCTTCTGTCATGTGCCAACCGAGAGCTAGAGCTATCCAATTATGTGTGATTAACCGAATCGTATGCATAACAGGGGAGAGTGCATGTCCCTTCCGTTCAACAAATTTGAAAATATTATTAGTAGGCTTGTTAAGAGGTCCGTCACTGCATGTTGGGGTACGATTCTTTTACTAAGCACACATTTTCCTTGGAAAGAAAGAAGAAAATTCATCCAAAGAGACACTCTGTATCTATGCAAATTAGGCTTAATTTCCATAATTTATGCAAAATTATTCATGGAAATGGAATATCTATGACAATGGTGTTTTTATAAAGACGATGGACAGAACATATTCCCATGAATAAAACTGCATCAATTATGACAATTAGGCCTCATTTGCACAGAAGCAGAGTGTATCTTTAAACAAGTTTTCTTCTTTTGATCCAAGGGATATGATCTCTCAAACATATCAATAAAAAAACACAATTTTCATAGATATTCCATTCCCATGATTACATTCACATAAAATTTATGGAAATTAGGCCTAATTTGCATTTATAGGCCTACAGAGTGTCTATTTGGATACATTTTCTTCTTTTGATCTAATGAATATGGTCTCTCTCAAATATCTCAATAAAACCTCCATTTTCAGACAATAAATATCTCATTCCCATGAATAAATTTGCATAACTTTTGGGAATTTGCATAAATATAGAGTGTCTCTTTGAATGAATTTTCCTCTTTTGATTCAAGGCATATGTATGCCAAGTTAAACAATCGTACCCCAAATTGCAGTGAACACCCATTTTTGTGGGTCTTAACAAGCCTACTATATCTTACATAAGTCTTAAGGACACATTGATTAAGAATGTTTTCACCTACTTGTGTGTACATATCGCAGCATCTTACATTTAGCATAACAGGGCTAGAGAGGTTTTTGGGACTACTACCCAGCTAGCCACCTGAAGTCGGGCCGATGTCGGAAGTTAGTTGCCGGATGTCGGCATATCGCCGTTGGCTCGAGGTTAAAATGTCCGCCAGCCCAACATCGTCACTACGTCATTTTTGTGATATATTGGCATAACGTCATTTTCCGACAATGGCCCAACATCATGTCATGAGATGATGTTAGGCCATTGTCGGAAATTGACGTTATGCCAATAGATGTTGGGCTGGCGGACATTTTAACCTCGAGCCAACGGCGATATGCCGACATCCGGCAACCAACTTCCGACATCGGCCCGACTTCAGGTGGCTAGCTGGGTAATTCCCCTTGAAATCTTGTTAGCTAAGCGTCCCAGTGCAACCAAAAATTACTTGCGTGTACATTGCGCGATGTGATTTGGAAGTCTTGTTCTATTTTCGTATTATATCTTGTACACTAATGTACAACAATTAGTTTGCGTCATGTTAGAATTTCCTCAAAAGACTAGGGCACATAATTATATTGTATGCTTTGTTGTTTCTTTCCAAAAACGAGCAGTATGTTTATTCAGACTTTCAGCATGGTAAACATGTGAAATATACAGTACATGTATTAGTATTGGTTAGGTTAATTTAGTAATCTATCATATTGAATATTTGCAGGATATTGCGGAAGGTGCGTTGATGAATATCAATAGTGAATACTGGAGTTTCGTACTAGATTTGAAGAAGAACCCTGAAATGATTGTGGAGGTGACCATGAAGCAAGACAGAGCAGAGTCCATGACAGAATTAACATTTCAGACTAATTTCAAAGGTAAGTATCTTAAATGAAAATCACCGGAAATGGTATTTAAATTTCAAAATCGTTTTAAACAGGAAAGTTTCTTGTTTTGCCAATTTTACTTCGAACTCTCTGCCCTGCGGTAGTTTGTAGGATAAGTTACATGAGTAATATCTAAAATATAATAAGTTATATTTACTATATTATTGAATTGTGTATTTTTACTTCGTATGATTTACCAGTTCGTTCCGACATATAATATCACTATGTTAACAGTGTGGTGAGATCGCATGTTTTGTTGTATTGTACTTTCAGTTGATTGTTTCAGAAGAATGTTTGAACTGTTTCATATGGTATATTGTTATTACGTTTTCACATATGCACCTGTAGGGCCTTCCCACAATTTATAGACCTCTTATGTCAGCATGCGGTGGACATCAAGCATGATTTTTAACAAATACAACTACATTATGAGTTATGTGCAGACTCTCACATCGCCTCTATCGTTTTTAGTAACTATAAGTAATGGTATACTTATAATTCGTGTGAAATCTAATTGATCGAATAGGCAACTTCTTTTTGTCAAGAACGGACCAGATAGTTAGTAAGACTTATTTAATTTGACAATTTTGTGAACTCATTTTGTGAACATAATGTGAACATAATGTGAATTGTGTGACATTGAGGGAATCTTTTCAATCATTCAAAGGCTGCACGCATTCATCGATTTCACGTCATTCCTTGCCATGTTTCTTTTCATGTTTGAAGAGACCGCACCCCAAGTACAGCGTCAAGATGAATCACCAGAAACATCGGGTGCTCATGGCCCAAGGTACAGAAGGTAAGAAGTTAATGTTTAGATACGAATTATTGTGGATACATTGGAGCATTATTTTCCTCCTCCTCCTCCTCCTTCTTCTTCTTCTTCTTCTTCTTCTTCTTCTTCTTCTTCTTCTTCTTCTTCTTCTTCTTCTTCTTCTGTATTGTTTATTTTCTTATTCTTCGTCTTCTTCCTTTTTCCCTGCCTTTATCATGTCGTCGTATATTGTTTTGTCACATGAAAATTAAATATCATTAACAAGCAAGTAAGCAGCTTTGAATTATGCTAGAAAAGTATTAACCACTAGGGCTTGATAAATTTTAGCTTTCATCGTTTTTTTTTGTATTGCAGCGAAACAGGTTCATCAACAAGACCCGTCAAAAAGCAAAATCCCGGTGAGTGGGACCAAGATCTATTCAACTTATTTAAATTAAAACTTGAACAGAACTGGCCAGTATGAAACGTTATTTGGATATAACAATAATAATACATAATAATCGTATAACGCTACGGTACCTTGGAACATGAATGAAGACTAACCTAAAAAATGCCAAATTTAAATAAGAAAAAATATGGTGAAGAAGTGAACATTTCGTAAAATATTGTCTAATCAATAATAATAATGGTATTTTATTCAACAAAATTTCACATTCACAGCTACAAGCTGAATTGCAGTGTCATTTGCAACAATATTTACAAACATAGACATAATATTAATGAACTCACGAGGTATAAAGAAAACTCAATATATTATATACAATAATTAGATAAATAAATCATTATATACCTGAAAAGTATCACAAATTAGGCATGAATACTAACGAAAGACGTAAATTATATTATTATTTTGTATATCGATTTATCCCAATTAAGGGATTACAAGAGTCAATAGGCATCATGTATCAATTTATATTTCCTAATGCAAATTTTATATTTTAAGATAACATTAACATTATTATGATTGCTATAACAATTACTGGGCTAGTTAAACATTTGCGAAAATTAAATGATATAGCTGTGGGAGTAAGTAAAAATTAATTTCCAAGGTTGTATACTTACTACATAAAATATGAATCATTAGACGTCATGTAAAGTGATATTTACAAACATCAAAATAACTTGAACGACTAGACACGAGGTATATAAAGGAGATCTGAATATATATAATAATTAGAGAAAGACATAATAATCACAAATGAATAGCAAACGAATTAGCCGCAAATACTAACCAACGACAGTGAGTAATATTGTTGTTTTATATATCGATAAATAAAATGAGTAATAACAAAAGCTCATAATATAATATTAAGGCATCGTGTATTAATTATATTTTCTAATGCAGATTTAATATTTTAAAGTAAAATGTTTAAAATTTAGAATAATTATAGTTAATATAACACTAACTAAGCAAGCTAAAGGTTGATACACAAACTACATAAACTAGCAGCAATTCTTGGAAATTAGTAAGAATTAATATCCAAAAAGAATGATATGATATATGAATCATAATTTATTGCATTCAATGGCTTAACTAACTTTATTCAATAACATGGATTATGGATATAATGATATTACCCGTAAATTGAGACTCGTACACACAAATGCGAATTCAAATGCATTTAAATAAGAGTATTTTAGTTTGGTTCAATAGCTTATAATAATCAACACTTACTTTTTAAGTCAAAGTATAAAATGTACAATTATAAAGTACTGTATCTCACTGTAGTAATTAGTTTGCCCAAATCAATTATCCAATACAATTCGTATGGGTGATTAAATGCATTTTTACCATCAAAGTATAATTGCCCGTTATTATACACAAATGCCTCACACAAAGAAGGCATCATAATTTAATAGAGTAGTACTGGAATGCTTCGTACAATTTATTTCCACACGCTTAATAAAGATTTCAACTGGCGTAGACAGATTGTGACGTATTAGCTCTTGAATTAGCGTCGAGTTTTTGTCTGACCGAGGGTTTCCAATGTACGGCATTGTGGGCCGCAATATTTATCAAGCTGATTTATTATGAAGTACATACAACCATGTTTAATGCATTTACTATGAATACTATAAATACAACAAATCGTTTAGATTTGATACAAACCAATCAAAATTCACCAGAACAAGGAAGGGACGAATAGAACGAAAGTTGTAAGATTCTTCTAATTGTTATATTACCTCCGCATTCTCTCTTTAACAACATTAATGTCAGATGTCGCATCCCAAGGAGAGAGTGAGAACGAATCGCCAGATGTTACAGATTATGGTGGTACTGGGTAAGATATGTTAAAGTGTCCAGTAGAACTAATGGTTGTGTTTCATGGAATCTCCTTGCTGTATAAACTCATCTGCTAAAACCCGTTTTTTGAAAAGCTCCTAACTTACATCAAAAACGTCAGCGATGAGTATTTATAGTATCGGGCTTCCACGGGTACCATGACTTTTTACCTGGTGTGTAGCTTTGTCCGAGTGATGCGGATGGTTTTTGGGGGACACACTTTATACGCGTCATCATTTTGTTACGTTTTTGGTAAATGTATTATCCCCCAGCCCGTTGCTACAGATATTTAAGAGATAGTTGTGTTGTCAGTTGTAATTAATTGACCACTGTTGTAAATGAGAGTTGTTGTTTTTTACCATTATAGTTATAATACGAAAAGATAGTCACATTTATGTCGACGGACATAAATGCCTACTTCTTTCTAACTTAAATGTCGATAGGTTTACTGCAACTCTTATTTGTTGATGTATTTAAAAAAAAAGGGAATTGCCTCAAAATCAGTTTGTTCAGAAAACGATTTCCAGAGACAAAGTATGTCAATGTTGGCTGCCCCACCCTGTGATATACGCCTGTGGCAGAAGCGAGATTTCATGCCCCTACTCCATGCATGGAAGTTCAATATCGATCGTAGGAGATTCGTCACATGAATAAGTAGTTGTCTTTAAAGGAAACTATTTTAAGACATAAAACGTTTTACTCCGAAAATTGTTTTTGTTTATAATACAATAACAATTTCATTATAGGATCACTCCAGCTTCATTGGACCTGTCCGATTACGACATCATGAGTCTCGCAAGGCAAGTCCCTGAAAGTAATCTTCTTATGCTCAGCGACAAGCTGGGATTCAGCTGGAACGAGACCACCAGCATTCTGACAAAGCACAGACAAGACTACGCCAGGACAGCGACGGAGATTCTCATGGCGTGGAAGGTCAAACACGGGGATGGGCCTGAGCAGAGGGAAATGCTCCAGGATATCCTTAAGGAGGCTGAACTGGGATTACTGGCCAAGATGATCGGGTCAACCGAAGCTCAAATGGCCAGACCTTCACTTCAAGACAAGTCGGCTGGACAACCTCAGTTTGACCGATCAAAACCTAGTACATCAAAATCATCGGCTGATGGCAGGCATTAATGTGCATTAGTGGTGGACTGGCTATATGGTCTCATGGTCATTTACTCTTCGGGCGTACTACCTATCGTTCTTAATTCTGTATCTGTATAGACTCTCAGGTCCGTTTGCTAGGGCTAGTTGATTGACACAAAATATAAACGATACGAATTACATTCATGTTATGTTTAAATGATATATACATCACAAGCAAATTGTATAATGTAGTGTGTGAAAAAACAAAACTGTACAAATTTATCATTGGTATGAAAGTTAATGACAGGGATTTTATAGTCAATTATAATGTTCAACATTAACAATTTACAATTTACAATTCAGATTAATAACACAAATACATTGGATTGATCGACAAATGGAGCTAACAAAAAACAAAGAGCTAATAATACGTTACACAAACAAAAAAATATGCTCCGATGAATTAGTATGACCATTTAAACTTATTTACACAAATGGAAATTATTTCTTTATCACAACTTAAAATAAATCAATCTTAATTGATCATGTTTTCTGTAATAATTGCATTCACTGCAAAGGTAGTATTTTCATCTCATAATTGTTTAATTTGTAACATACATGTGGCCCTGAATATGATATTGTTTTCCAACGTTGGTTTTAATTTTAAAACCTTCATAGGTATGTGCAAATGATTTCGCACGAGCATGATTGTGCCCAAATATAAAAACAAAAATTGGTTAAATCGAATGATAAGCGTGTTCCCCTCCACCCCCTTAAAAAATGGCATGGTTTCGCGCGACTTTGAGATGTTGTCCATCAACCCTAGGGTTTACAACGAAGGGAAATGTGTGATGTCACACTGCAAAATGGAGAATCAATAATATACATTTGCCTCTTTCATTATCTGCTCACTCATATTTGTAATATTACAGGTACAATTGTCACTATTTGTTCCAGTGCCTCAATCTAGTAAAATATAATTGCTATAATTTGTACACGTACCATTCCATATGTCCAAGGAGGTATGACATCATTGGTATGACACATATGTTATTGAAAACGTTAGGTAACATATTAATAATATTACATAGTTATATTGCGCAATATCCACATAATGCTCAAAGCGCTTGAGAAAGGAAAGTAAATAGAAAGGTGAAAGAGACAAGTAGAAAGAAGGGGACAGTAAGATGAAGGGAAGAAAGAAGGTCTAATTAAAAGCTGTATGAAACAAATTAAATTCCAATCTGTTTTTAAACTTGATAAATATTCCACACAATGCAGCTGTAATAATTGAGGACCAACTGCAGCTTGCCTTTCAAGCATATGCTTTCAAGTGGATACAGTTTGAAGGTATTTAACATTATTGCACTGAATTTCTTGTCGGAAATGTTTCTAGGTAACTGGTAATGGTATAACGCCCCTGTAATGTTGTTAACTATACGTAATTAAAATGTAAATATATTCATGCCTTGAACAAATTGTGCGTTCATTAATTCGTGATGAGACTTCGTCTGCTATAACAGTTCTATCTGACCATTGTCGTCTAGAAGGTGTTGTTGTTTAGTCTGAATATTTCATTTCATTTCATTTCAGTTTATTCAACCATAACAAACAGGTAATACAGCAAAATGAAATTACAAATTATAGATCAAACATACAATATTTTATGGTTCGGACTATTAAAAAAGCAAAGCTTGTAAGTAAATAGCCCAGTAATATACATTTCAAAAGTTAAAATACACAATTAGAAGTATAAAACACGACAAGCACACAAAGGTACTTTCACTCACAGTCACACACATACACACAAGTGGAATATTTGCAAGGAACTATGTTTATAATACATGTATAAACAATATAAGTACATGATAACGTAATACAAATAACAATACAAATACTTTCAATGTGCATAACAAAATTCATACAAAATACTTTCATAAATGTGGCATGTAATCCAAAAGGTACTCACGACAGAGTTTTTTTTAAATTTGGTAATTGTAGTACTTAATTTTATAGGTCTTTGAGCATATTCCATTCCTTAACACCAATATAACTCTCAGAGTTTAAAGAGGAGGTTAATCGAACTTTTGGTTGATGACAATGATGGCGTTGTCTTGTACAATACGAATGAAAATTTGAGGTAACAAAAAACATATTGCAATATTTAGCTGGTAATAATCTAAGTTGTACACTGTACATAAATATCAATGTATTAAAATCATTTAATTCATAAACGGGTAAAATGTGCAACTGTCTAAAGAGAGGGGGGACAATACCATGTTGATTTAGAAATAATTCTTACTGCTTTTTTCTGGAGAATATATAATTTAGTGATTTGAGTTTTATATGTATTAACATGTGGCATAACAATACTATTATATAACATATAAAACATTGCAAGGCAATGTGAATTTAAGTTTTATAAGTACACCAACACTTCTAGCAAGAGATTTACAGACTAAAGAAATATGACAATTCCAATCAAAATTTTCATGAATTATAACACCAATGATCTGGATATTATCACATTATCAATATATAATTCTGGTAAGTGTGTGGGTAATCTCCTATTCCTTGTTCTAAAGATAATATAATTGGTTTTTGTAAGATTCAAAGCAAGTTTATTGACCTTGAACCATAATGATACATTTTTAATTTCCTTGTTCACGGATGTCAATAGAGTATGTCAATTACTGTTACTCATAAGAGCTGCAGTGTCATCAGCAAACAAGGAAAATCTTAAAATATTTGAACAATTAGCAATATCGTTTATATAAATAAGTAACAGAAGAGGACCCAGAACAGATCCTTGAGGGACACCACAGGTATTGTATTGTATTGATGATTTTACCAGAATTACCAGAATTGTATTGATGAGTTTACCAGAATCTCCGATGCATTGGGATTAAAATTTGTACATTTTTCATTTTGTTAAACTATTAAACAGTCTCCAGCGTTGTTAATTTTTCATATTATGCACTTGTTAACATATTTTGTACTTACGGTAAGTATTAATTAATTACATTTTGTATGGGACAACTAATCTCAGGAATCACTTGCATATCAAGTGTTTAAGTGCAATACTGCTGTAAATAGTTCATTGACTGTCGGTACGAACTTCTGAATATATTGTTTGTTTGTTTGTCTATTATAACGTAATAAAATGGAATTCCATAGTACATATTTGTATGAGTTACACTATCACTACAATATCCGGCAACAAACATGGATATGTCTTTATTTGTAATTGTATTTATATAGACAACATAATGTGTATTATTTCCATGTTTTGTTCCTTTAAGTTTGTGCATTGAAAAGTCTCAAAAGCTGTACTGTAATTAATACATGGGATAGAAATGTCCATTATTTTGTCCAACGTGTAGAACTATGACGTTTGGCAATATTTAGAAAATTATACCTTTTGTTTGCATCGATAAATGTGAAGAAAAAAAACGTCGTTCTTGACTGGTGCATCACAGTAAAACTTCTTATCATTTTCGACCACGCCCAACTTTTACATAATTTCTTATCTGTATTGGAAGCATGACAGTTGTAATAGTTTATTTTTTTTAATTGCATAATTCTAGCGCCAACTAAACCGAACTGTATACACCACAGAATAAGAACAATGGTGTTTTGTAGTATATAGGCAGGCGGTCTGTATATACACAAACGTTCATTTCGATGTCATAGTGATTCGTATAAAGATGCTGAGCAGAAGTGGTGCTGGTACCTAATCTGTTTTGACTTAAATAAATGCACGCGTTTCATTTTAATAATGCCATTCTATTATACAATTGTCAAATCATGTCTATTCTGTATATATATGCCAACATGGTTTATACTACGTATGTATCAACGATTTTGCTTATACATTTTGTTTTTCATTTGATGCGGATTGCCGTTGTAGAAAAGAAAATCAGAACAATTGTATAAACAACAAGATATCCCAAGTCATTGTAATTAAAATAATGTATTCTTTCTTGGCTTAAATTATATTGCACACATGCAAATATTTAACACGTTTCCATAGGCATGGCCTTCTTGTCTCGCGATGATTATGTTTGATTGAGTTTGTTTGTGTCAACAATTATAATGAAGGGACGACCGATTTACCATCTGGTTTTACCATAATAATGCTACTAATTATAAGTGATTACAACTGTGTTTGTTTTCCTTTTAATCAATTTGGATTTTTTATGTGTGATATCTTACAGGCGGATATAAATTAATCTGGAATATTGTGCGATAGAGCAAAGTAAAATAGTAATTTATAATTGAATCAACCATTATACAAATTACAGTAAACATAATTTATATACAATGTAGCTTATTGGGCATACTTACAGCTTCATTGTTGCTCATAGTGGCCTATATTCAATTACTTTTTTTAATGTGTAGTATTTTTTACATAACTCAAAGAGTTCGTTGTAATATACAAATTTGATAGTATTATTGTCCATAAGTAGTAGTACATTTTTCATATGTGTGTATAGAATTAAAAAAAAATTGACCATGATGATTGTATTTGCTTGTACTGGCATGTTTGGCATGATATGCTTTTTGATACAATTTCTCTCTCGGTTAGTAGCATTTTCCTTCGAAAATACTGCTTCAGGATGATTGCATGTTCTCTTCGCTGTTTTCCCGAAATATTCGGGACCAGTCTTTGACAGATGGAAGGTACGATTGAGATATGTTCAGGTCCCATCCGGAATGGGTTTAACTTTAATTATGAACATATGAAGAACTCTGTTCCAAAAGGCGCTAAATCTACTTTCTATACAAAATTTAGTCAACGATATATCTACATTTAAAGGCTACGCAGCTATCTAGGAATCCATATTTTACGACAAATTACTCACTCGAAATCAAAATATAGAAAGTTAAATTTTCAAATTCCCATAGGCACGTGTACAAAGTTGGGCAAAGAAACCCGCTTTCCTCGAAGTTGAAAAAGTGGATATAGCGCCTTCTGAAAAAAAATCTTCATATGTTCTCTGTCGATATAATATAGTCAAGTTGAGAGACATATAAATCTCAATCAATCAATGTAAAGATAAACAACATAAATTGTTCTCAGCCCAATAATTTCAAATTATATTTAGTTGTGCATACATGTATATAGCATAATATAGCCTACATACATTGGATCTGCGTTCTGTATTAAAGTACATAACTTTCTGTATTATCCATAGATAATAGCAAAATGTATTACCTTCAGGCTTCCACGAGCGTTTGTCATAATTATGTCGAAATGATCAATTGTCCACCAAACATGATACACTCAACTGTGTTCTGTATCATACAGGCATGTTTTCTGTATAGACAAGTTCAATTCGATAACAAACCAATTCGTATAAAGGTACTATGCATAATTAGTGCTGGTCACTAAAGCAGTCTTGACTCCATCTAATTAATGTTTCATATTTCAATAATGCAATGTTATTATGTTATTGTCAAACCGTGCCTTTTGCTCTTGTTTTGTTTTCTACTGCAAATACCGCAAGGATCAACGATTTTGGTCGAACACTTAACCTTGTTTTTTTTTTTTTTTTTTTTACACATTCGCCTTATGTAAATGTGTTTTCGTTTGAGAACATTATATAGACAAGAGTAAATAGTAAGCGGTATTATGATGTATTTCATGGCATAACATATACTAGACAAATGTTATCACATTTCCATAGCCTTCATGTCTCGTGATGATTATCATTTGTTTAGTTTATTATTGCAGTTGTGTTGTGTCATTGAATTAAAATGAAGTAACAAACTACCATATGGTTGTACCATTATAATGCTACTAGTAAGTGCTTGATCCTGTATGTTTAAGTTTTTGTAATCGTTTTTTTTATTTGATTATGTGTGATTCATTTTAATCGCGTATAAATACATCTAGAATATTATGCGATACAAGTGTTATTTGTCATTGCATTCACCATAACAAAACTTCATGTAAATATACAATCTATGAACTCTGCAGTAGTAACTTACTATACACATTTACAGTTTAATTATTGCTCATGATGGCCTATATACAATTACTTGTTTTAAATGTTTGTATTTTGTATAACAAATGTACATAACTTCAAGAGTTCATTGTAATCTCCATATTTTATATTATTTCTGTCCATTATTTAGCAAGTTGTTAATATTTTCTAACTTGTATTAAGTTTTATAACAAATGTACATAGGCCTACCTTGTATTTTGTTAATGTTATTGTCAAAATTGGCCTTGTACATGTTATGCATATGTTTTATACTGCAAACACCGTAAGGATCACCGATTTTGGTCGAACACTTTACTTTCATTTATTCATTTTGTACACATTCGCGTTGTGAAAATGTGCTTCGTTTGAGAACATTCTATAAACAAGAAGAAATACAAAGTAAGCGATATTTTGTTTTATTACATGGCATAAAGTATATTGGATAAACTGCTGTCACATTTCCATAGTCTTCTTGTATCGTGATAATTTGAGTTTTGTTGTGTCATTGAATTGTAATAAGGGTAAATATTACTATGATAATGTACTTACAAATGCTTGAACCTGCATGTTTGATTTTTTCAACTGTATTTATTCATCACGTGTGATTCATTGTAATCGCGAAAAAATTGATCTAGAATATTATGCGATACAAGTGTTATTTGTAATTTTATTAAGCATAATATAACTTACTGTAAATATACTATAGTATGTACTCTTCGGCAGCAGTTTACTAGTAACATTTACAGTTTAATATATTGCTCATGATGGTTTATATGCAATTTTTTGATTGAACTTGTATCATTTTGTATGTTCAAGAGTTCAATGAAATATAAATATTTGATATAATTCCTGTCCATTATTTAGTGAATTATTCATATTCGTGTAAGCATAAGATAAGCACAAATTTTAACTTGTATTATGTTTAATACAAATGTACATACCTTGGTTTATACATATTTGATATTATTGCAGTCCATTACGGTTTATTTCTTGATATTCTTGTACACAACAACTACTGCGAGGGCTTTCCAAGAGGCTCATATATACATGCTAGTTGATATATTCTCTCGAGTAACAGCGTGTTCCTTCGCTCTCTAAGTCCTAATATATTCGGGAACAGTCTCTGAAAAGAGAAAATGTTGTCCAAAGTAGTTTGGGTCACCTTTTAGAATTAATATGTTTTCTGTCAATATAACATCGTGAAAACATGAATAATGTAGTATAGTATAATTTGCATTAATGAACGTAAAGATTGACAGGTTATTTATTACATCTATTTTATGTTGATTAATCATAAATTTAACAAATTGTCTTAATTCCATTTACATTAATTCTTTTACAGAAAAGCGCCATGGACATAAATTGATTACAGTCGATTCATTACATATGCGTGTATATAGCACAATATGCCACATGGGTCTTTGTTAAAAACCTAAGCTCTTTATCAAACGTACATCAATAGATAAACAGAAAAATATATGATTATCCTCAAGCTTCAGCAACCTTGTTTTATAATTAAATCTACTTGATTCATTTTAACTAAACGTTATACATCCAACTGCAATAATGCAATTTTGTATATATTTGGTCTATTGTGCCTATCATTTATTATGGTTACATGTTTTATAATGCAACATTCGTAATGATCAACTATTTTGCTCATGGCAAACACTTCTTTTCCTGTATTAACTTTTGTGGAATTTGGGGTTGTACAAATTCGTTTTGATAAAATTGTATTTACCAGAAGGAATCCAAAATAATTGTCATTTTAATTTTTTTTGTGGCATAAATATTCTATATATATGAACATTCCCATAGCCAGCTTGTATCATGATGCCTATGTTTGATTGAGTTTGTTTGTGTCTCTGAATGATAAATACAGGAACATCTAATTTACCATATACATACATATACCATGAAATTGCTGCAAATAAAAGTGGATGCCCTAAACTTGTTTTTTGTTTCAATTGTTTGGATTGTTTGTGATTTCTTGTAAGCGCATAAAGATATGAATCTTAAATTATATGCGTAACAATAATCTAAACGTTAATTGCTTTTGTTAAGTATCATCATAGAACATAAATATTCAGATATACAATTCTGGTTTTATGATAGTCTATGATAATGTTTTACTTTTAGATGTATCGTTACCTTTATTTGTGTATTAAAGGCGTGGTAATAACTGTAAGTGCTCATTAAAAAAAGCTGTTAAAACTCAAGAGGGCACTCTCTAATAACTCATTGGTTTCAACCATTTTTCATAAAAATAGTGCATTGTTTCGTTAAAATAATGATTGAATAGATATATCATCAACAACTATTCAAAAGACTCTTTTGAATTAGTTTGAAAGAAGTCTATGAGCATTTTTTTATTTTCTTAAGAGTCAAGATATCGCCTGGCTAGACGATGAATAGATACAATATTTTGAAATCAACTTTTACCAGTATGAACGCATTTGAAAAGGAAATATTCCCATTTTACATGTTTTATTCAATGAACTGTCACATGAATTTAAAACCAACCAAAACCCTTACAAATATTTGTTTCGGGAAATACCAATACTCGAGTGTACCTTTAAATATTACGTCTTTGTAATTACTTTATAAATATCTGAGCAAGTACAGTAACTTGAATTTTTTTCATCATATACAAAACTGGACAAATAAATGCAAATGCCTTTTAAATCACTCAAACTAACAATTAAAAACACTAGCTATTTACTTTGTTTACATTCATGAAAAATTGTTGGTATATAGCACAGTACACTTATGGCTCAGTCACATTTGACACGGCGGCCGTACGGTCTAACATTTCTACGGCCAATTACAAAAATAGGGCCGCCGTAGAATTTCTACGGTCACATGCATTAGCAGTCACATTTGCCACGGCCGCCGCACGGCGTATCTTTCATTTGTGGAGACAGAAAATCTGCGGTTGCCGTAGGGCGTCCCTGCGGTTGCCGTAGGTTATTTGAACAAATATCAAGGCGCCCGCAAGGCGCCCGCAAGGCGACCGCAAGGCGGCCGCAGGGGGGGGGGGGGGGGGGGCATACGGCAACCGTGCGGCCAGACTGGCGCTACAGCTACACCTCTTTAGAGTATAGGAGTGGTAGCCATGGCTACGGCGTGTATAATTGCTTCGGCGAAATGAAAACGAGTTATAACTTATAACTAGTTATAATTCTACGGCGACCCCTTCGGCCTGTAAAATATACGGTTACGCCGTACGGGGACCCTGCGGCCACCGCAGATTTTCTGCGGCGGCCGCACGTTTCTCTCGATTTCGGGGGCGTACGGCCGCCGTACGCTCGCCGTAGAGCAAATGTGACTGTAGCATTACTGAGATATTCATTCATATCAGAACTTTGAACGCAAGGTACAAATTGATATTTTACCACGTTTTGCTCCACGTAGGAGCTTTAAATAGGTTTATGGCCGTTTATCCTCCCTCCACTGTAAGTTAAATGTCATTACCTTTGTGTTATGTTTGATGTATTGCTGTGATGCCTTGTTTTACCATTTACACATTTTATTCATATGGGCATTTCCACGGTAACTCGCGTTACACTTTCTGGTACATTGACTACATCAATGTGCTGTAACTCCATTATTTTATGGAGCTGTAGGCTGATTTTATCACCAAGGATTAAGTAGATGTGCACTTACTAGACATATGATAATACATACCACCCCCCAAAAAATTTTTTTTTAAATACACGTCCACGGCGGTGATTTTAATCAGTGGTTTTTGTTATCCAAGCGATTTAACACGCCATTTAAATCGCCATAACCCTGAAGGTATCTGATACATAAAGTAATAAGTTAAATACATGTATCAATCATTTATACTGTTATCAAACTGACATTGACATCTTCCGTATGAACACCAAATTATTTATCGTGATGTATGCGTGATGTCTATAATGTGTTTGTTTATGTATGTGTGTGCGTATGTATGTCTTTGTTTTTAGTGCGTGTATATGTACGTGTGTAACAATGTTTGATAGCTAGATGATAGAGAAAAATAACATTCAAGCATGTTAAATTACAACGTTTTCTCTCTTCAGCAATAACATATATTATGTAAATGATCTATCATGTTCCATATCTGTTCATTCACTCATACCCTCGTTACTATGGTCCCCTAAGTTAATATAATGGTTTATTTTCATTATCAAGTCAATTCCTGTGACTTTTGAAATTGGGTCATTGTGTAAAGGGATACTTGAGTTTTAGTAGAGAGAGTACAGTTTAAGTCAAACTGAATATTATCAAACAAACCCTGCACCATAACATTACAAACTAATAGTTATAACTCCACCATATTCGAAATGTATACACAATTACAAACGACAAAGTAAAAAGCCTGTTATCATTCAAAAGAGCCATTAAAACACAAGATGGCGCATTTTAAAAGCGCATTGGATTCAATAATTTGTTAAATACACATTTGCGCATTGTGGTGTTTGGTTAAAATCATGATCAAGTACACAGATCATCAACAATTTTTTACAAACCTCATTTGTCAATTTGTGGAAGGTGTAAGCATTTTGTTGTTGTTTTCAATGGCTAGTTTAACATTGTTGAATTATTGTGGGGGCTCACAGTTATTGTTGTAATTACAAGTGGTTATGTGTATGGATATTTCAGCCTTTTTAAACAGATTTTGATCAAATAAAGTTTTTTCTCTCATCAATATTGTATGCTCTTTCATTTAAAATTATTTCGTGCGGCGCCATCTATACAAAAAATCAACTATACCTTCAATCCGTGCTCATTCAGCCATGAACCAATGATTTGAGGATATCTCTGACTTCCACACACAATGTATATTATAACTGCAGACATATTTTTTCAAAACTTAATTGTTACAACCGTACGATGAATTATACGAAAGTAGGATTTTTTTGGGGTAATATTCAAATAATATCCACACATGCTCACGGACCTTGTATTTGCATTGCATGAAACATGTTTTGTTTTTCCAAATGTATGATTGAAACATTTATAGTTGAACGTCTCTTTGGGAGAGTTAAAAATGTTTGATCAAATATAAATTTGCATTATCTTTGCATAAATCCATAGCTGACTTCTGGTGGATATAAAGAACTTGAAAGTGGTGATATAAACAAATATGTACCTCAATTGCGCCTGGGAAGTTTAAAACGACTTGGGCTCAGTAGTGTTTAGGGATCTAGCAACTTTGATGATGAAGTGATAAGATGCAGATTTGTGAGATCTGTGACTGATGAGTGTTGTGTGAATTATATGGTAAATGGATGTCGTACGACCATGTTATGAACGAACAGGTGAACTTATAATTGCTAACTCATTTCACTAACTTTAAACAATGAACACTTCAGGTACAAACCTTTACAACGAGACGAGAATTTTGGGTGAAAAAAACGAAACCTGTTCCATGCTTATATTAATACATGTACTAATAATAGAACGAGATATGTGATAATTATTATCTAGGCAATCTGCAGATGGAACAAACACATAAAGTACCATTCATATGTGTACACAATCTTCCTATAGTGGATGTCTTTTCAGTCAATTCAACGAAGCATGTAGTGCCCTGTCGTAAACACTATTTCTCTTTGTGCAATATTGTAAAGGAAAAATTCCTCGGGGGCTTAAAATATGACTACAGAAATAGTCTGCATTATGAAATACATTTTACATGATCATGGGGTATGGGGGGTTTCGGGTCTCGTACCCCCCCCCCCCCCCCCAATAATTTGTCAAGAACAATTAATAACTGAACGGGGACATGTGACAAGCTACCTAAATACATTAGGTGTGCCCCCCCCCCCCCCCCCCTCCCGGCAATCATCGCGTGCCCCCTCCCATCAGCCCTACCACCCTACGCCTCTAGCTGTGGGTGTCTCTATGTACCATTCCATCATTGTATTTCGGACGGTTCCATTTGTTGATATGCTCACAATCCACAGCCGCGCTCATATTTTTGTTTTGATGTTCAAATGTATTTACTGTACATGTTGAATTTGTTTTGTTAAATATTTTTAGTTATTACAATTATTTTGTTTGTATGGACTTGACTTAACAAGTACATAATTTGTATAATGTATATTCATATATTATCCTTCGATCAGCAGATATGTATAATACTTAATTCCGAAAGGCGATGAATCAACCTTTTCAACTTACGAGAAAACCATTTTGTCTGCCCAACTTGTACATGAAATGCCAATTGTGAATATAAAAATTCAACGTTTCATATTTCGAATTATTTGGTACTTTACCCTAAAATTTGGATTCTAGATTGATACGTTGTTTAATATACTGATATCGTTAACTAAATTAAAAGAGATACAATTGTACGAAAAGCGGATTTAACGCCTTTTGAGACTAAGCTCTTTAATTGTGATGCAAATTCAATAAAAATTGTGTCAATACAGTTCACCAGCATGTAGTGTTCCCTATGTCTCAGTATGCATGCGCCCATGTGTGATTGTTCAGTTATCTTCTCATGCATTTGCATGACTTCATAACTATTAGGGTTTACGCATAAAAGTGTTGCACGTTTAACTCATGCAATAATACAAACTGATGTAGTAACCGAAGATAGACAGATGCCCATTTATTGCTATCTGTTGTCCATGTTATGATCTGCACTACTTTTATATTTGATGAAATTTACCTAAAATTATTGCACGTTTAACTCATGTTTTAATAAAAGTACTAACCGACGTTAGACAGGGGCCAATATATAGAGCTCTATGTAAGCCTCATGACTACAAACGTACGCGTGAATAGCATTGGCGCACTCGCAAATGGTTGGCCCGTATGGAACCAGGAAATAGTAGTGGTTCCGTAAGTGGTGGAAATTAATTGCTTTGTTTATGAATTACACAACCCTTTGCAAAATGTTCGGTATCTACCATCATTTGCAAAAGTTTAAGACCACCCTTCCAAAATGCAATAACTCAAAGAAAAAACAAAGTTAAACATATTTATTTTTCATACATACTTTTATTTTCAACGCATAACTTTGTATCACACTTGAACTGCTCCTTGACATTGTTTCCATGACCACTGTAGTAAACATGTTATGTAATCATTCAATGAGACAAAAGAATGCATTCCAAATTATTGAAATACCCAAAATTCCCAGGTGGTCTTAAACTTTTGCAAATGATGGTATTTGATATCACAAAACGGTACAAAAACATATAATAATGTGTTGTTATTTGCCTGGTGGTGCCCTTTAACTCATGCAATAATACAAACTGATGTAGCAACCGAAGATGGACAGATGGCCATTTATTGCTGTCTGTTGTCAATGTAATGATCTGCATGACTTCATTACTTTTATATTTGATGAAATTTACATAAAAGTATTGCACGTTTAACTCATATTTTAATAATATTTGTACTAACCGACGTTAGACAGGGGCCGATATATAGAGCTCTATGTAAGCCTCATGACTGTACAACTGTAACATAATGATATTCACATACAAATAATGCACGTTAAACTCATATCATAATGATATTACAATATGTTGTACTAACCGGCGTTAAACAGGGGCGAATTTCTAACTAATAGTTTTCTAGAAAACTTCTATGATCAGGCGATTTGAACTGGTTTGGAAAAAAATTGTCTGAGGCCTGCTTATGATAATCCCTTATACTTTATTATGCATGCGAAAGTATATTTATATGTTTATTCATGCATGTTCCACATATATCTTACATGCATTTAACTAATTTAACAATTGTATTTGATTAGTATATACAACATATCCATTTCAAACGTCATTACCGCACAATCAGTAAAGATATTGCAATATAGCCTTGAGTTGAAGTTAAAGAACCCCACCATCGTTGTCCCGAGACAAGCACATACTTGCACAAATCATGGGTTAATAAACACCGATGTCATTAACTAATAAACGAAAGCAATATTACATATGTAATAATTTCAGCATCTCTATTTGATTGAGTAGTAATTGATTTTAAAACGGACATGCCTGTGAAAGTATCTAATCCATATATTCATGACCAACCATATGCTGTTTCCTCTTCGAATTCCCTTAGTTATTATTCTGATTCAACATTGCTCTTTTAAAAACAATCTATGCGGACCCCTCATGTTACATGTTATATCAACGCAACATTACTCATATACACTTACTAGAAATATAATTGTTTGCTCAAATTGAACGTTTGTCTTAAAATATCCGAATGACTTTTTCATTGTTAGTTCAATTTGTTCTTTGTGATTGTGTATAATAATTTCTTTTTGCAAATGCTTTTGAGATGTTAATATCATTACCTTTTCGTTCCAAAAAATATCTCTTTTGTTCTTGATATATGACTATGGATAGCTTTGTTTGACAATAATTGTGTAATTTATATATTAATTTATGTCATATTTTCGTCTCGCCGATGATGTTGATGTACTTTTCCTATTTCGATAAAACCTGTTTAACATGTATTAATTGTGTTGTGTTGTACTTTTGCAGATGACGTCTGTAAATGCAAACAATAATCCCATTTATGAGGACTAATAAGGACGTATTGATGTACTTATATTGACAGATGCCATGCGATACACAAAGGCATGTATTTCTATCGCAATAGCAATAGTATAGTATTATACATTTTGTTCACAGTTTAAACCTATTTTGACCAGATGTAATAATAAACAAGTGCAACATCATGGATTATTTTGTCTAATAATTATTTGGTCATAAAAAAAGGTTATTAATATGTTCATTCGCAACACATTATGTAGTGTTCGTCTCCATTTAGTTTGTTCTTGGTTCTAACTTTCATATTTTTTTTCTTCAGATTACACCCCACACGACATAGTAAATAGTTTTTTTTTCAGAGATCAAGTAAGATAGTATTCATTCTATCAAATAATCACATGCAGCCGAGTCTACGGAGGATATTCATTTTTTGTATAACCACAAGAAGGAAGTATAATACAGCTCTCTGAGTATTGAAGTTATATCTATGTCATGATTAAGGTGCATTAGGTACACAACGCACATTGTTTAATTGCAGGTGAATAAAATTGCTCAATTTGTACAATCATTGCACTAGGACGAACAAAGTCTCAAGTCCAAAGGTTGTTTCAATTCCCACTATACATGCTATATGTAGAGTCTGACATTCATGATTGCACATATTAATTTAACAAATTGAATAATAAATGTTGCTTGTAAGTATCGGTTTCCATGGTGGTGTATATAATACGTGTGGTTTGCGGTTGCACCATGTGAGATGGGTGGATAGGTGAGTCCTGAAAAGGACTATGGTAGTCCTAGAAAGGAGTGTTGGTAGTCCTAGAAAGGACTGTTGGGATAGTCCAGAAAAGGACTGTTGGTATTCTTTCTAGCAGAGTCCTAAAAAGGACAGTTGGTAGTCCTAGAAAGGACTGTTGGTAGTCCTATATAGGACTGTTGATATAGTCCTCGAAAGGACTGTTGGTATTGCGAGGAGAGGGTTGATGGTAGGAGGGGCTCGACGGATAGTCAGCCTATTCGTAACGTTGGGCCCCTCCTACCATCCGCCCTATCCTCGCAATACCAACAGTCCTTTCTAGGACTATCTCAACAGTCCTTTCTAGGACTACCAATAGTCCTTTCTAGGACTACCAGCTGTCCTTTTTAGGACTCTGCTAGAAAGAATACCATAGTCCTTTTCAGGACTCCCCTATCCACCCATCTTACATGGTGCACCCGCAAACCACACGTATTAAATTGAATAATGATAAATAAGTCAGTTCTTAAACAAAATTGGTTTCAAACAAAGTAGCATCGTCCATTTAAATCCGACCTTTGCATTTTACACCGCATGTACACCTAAACACAAGTGAGTTGTACGAAACACATGAAACATCAAGTTCCTTCCAAACGCATACTGTACATGATCATATCTGGAATGTAAATGCAAATAGATGCTTCACCTCTTGTAGAGATTTACTCAATATTTGTTTTTATTTTTTCTTCCTATTCGCAGGTTTTCCTTTAAATGACGCTACGACAATGCAAGGATATGTGAATGTAGCGGCGATATTACTCAAACTTAAAGGCATATATGCGTGGGTCAGACCGGTATTTTACACGCGTGGATCCATCTTGCGCACTTCTACGCACGGTACGTAATCCCCATTGGCTCAGTTATAAATAGCCATCGCAAACTGCCCCACTTCCGAATACCCGAGTCAAAAAAGCATACAAAATATTCGCGTTCGGAATGTTCGAATGGAGATCCATCATAGATGTTTACGAGCGAAAATATTACGTAACGCGCTTAATCCCGGCGACCCTGCCGACTTCAAAGTACCGCCGTTTGATGCCTTGTGTGACAGCGTGAGAAACTCTGTCGGTATACACATACTAGCTGTTTGCTGCATGCAATTTCATAAGAAGCACCGCTCTTCGATCGATCCAACACACGTCGTGAGTTTACCTCGAGAGATTACGGTGGAGTCGAGTTGGAATTTGCTGTCTATCCATAATAACCCACGCATATATATATGCCTTTAATCTGGATGACGTCATGAACAAGAGTGTCTTGCATTTCATATAATATATAAATAGCTGATATTATTAGCTATTTGCATACATATACCAGAAATAACACAGTCTGTAATAGTGTGAACGCAGGCCCGTCGGAGCCGCTACGTTCATACGTACCACTTTTCAGCCTAACAAAAAAAACACAAAAAACAAAGAGAGAGAGACTGGCGAGGGAGGAGAAAAGAGAAGAGAAAATAAGAGAGAAGGTGAGAGGATAATAAATGTCATGCCATATAGGCTGATCGTCACCAGCTAATGAAAGAACACGAACATCGAAGTGACATTTATTTACCTTATGTAACGCATTGTCATATAAACCGAAGTTTGTATAAACCAATCGTAACAACTATACGACTTGTAAATTTATATGAAATGTGCAGTAATGAATAAATTCAGAGAAGGAGAAAGAAAGATAAAAATCATGGAAGCCGAAGAACAGCGAATGCCACAAAACTTTGTCATCCAATCGCAAATGTTATAAGTAATATCCTCGCCAAAATATTTATGTGGTATAAGTATGTAAAAATATGAGGTAACCATTACTTCATGCTGAGTAAACACAAATTAAAGAGAAATTGCAATTTCAAAATTCGCATAACTGTTATCAATATTGCATCAAAATAAGTATTGGGACATTTCAAATTGGACTGTTTTACAAGTCATACTGTCGTGGTGCGGTAGATGAGGCCAATTGATACACAGAGGACAAGTTCGTTAAGTTGTTCTGGTCATTTATATCTCGGCCACAGTATCTACCATGTGTCGAGATACACGCAGATAGAAACGAAAACCCTGCAATTGGCAGAATAAAAACAAAGTATGTCATAGAATTTCAATCAAATATAAATGTCATATGTACAAAACATGATTATATTCTCGATGAAAATAAAGCAACAGTAATTACCAAACATAAATATTGTTATTCTCTTGATTCAATATATAAAGCAATTACTAATTAATCTCCAAATCAAATCAGTTTTCATCTTGATTCTCTTTTAAAATCACTAAAATCAATAATCATTTACTTGAATGACATAATTAAATCCTGACATGAAATCAACTGTGTCATGATCTCAAACATTAATATAAATCTAGCAATTAATGCATCATCCTTTTATCATACAAACAATAAATAAATTCATCAGCAAGTATTTATAAAAAGCTTCTATAATGCTGATAAACACTCTGTCTCAACGTCTCTTGAAATCAGAACATGATCAAATAAATTCAAGGTACACATAATTCATATCTATGATGATTCAACATCTTGAGATATATACAACACATGATCATGCACTCTGCAATATATTAGACTAAGTATACTTACACAAAGTATGTTAAACAAAATGCCATCATTTATATAAAACATACCCAAGGTCTACAGCAAACCCACTGAATCCCTCGACAACAGTCCCGGAATACACCAATCAGTCATCTGTCTGCTCAGCAAGCGCCTATAATAATGTTAATGTAACAATAAATAGTATAAAAGTATTGACCCTCTAAATCACACAAATCTAAGTTCCCACATCGTCTACTTCTAAAGGGGAAAAGGTTAACATAAACATCACGGAAAAATATCAATCATATACTTCATATCGTTCATCTAAAGTGTAAACAGCGAACAACATCTCACATCTCGGTGAGTCGTTATGGGTCGAAACTATTTGCAAACATAATTAATGCAATGCAATCCTACAATAACCTAATTTACTATAATTTGTAAGAAATAATCATTGTTTAAATATTATCATTCTATAAACACAACCATATAAAACAAAATTGTGTTTTCATTCTGATAATTTTTTTGTAGAGTACCCGCTGTTAATATAATTTTTATTTGATTGTAAACGTCGTAAAGTTATATCTTAACCCTAATAAGGCCGGGGGGGGGGGCAAAATTGCGGAGGGGGATCTTAGGGGGGGGGGGGGCATAATGCCCCCCCCCCCCCGGCCTGCTGAAGACCTCAGATAGCCCGGCCTTTTTAGGGTTAACTGCATAGAAAATCTACAATATATGGCATAGATTTTATTACAGTCGTTTACTAGTATGTCTCCGGTACTTGAAACGTTTACTATGTTTGATGCAACATTTAACTTCAAATTTCTCCATTGTTTGTCAAGCTCATATATTGTTGGCTGTCAGGCGGTTTTTTTTTTTTTTGGTGAGGATTAGGATAAGAGGGCTGTAGGTTGGGGATAAAGGAAAGGGTTGTTCGTGCAATTCCACGGAAGACGTCTGCGGGATATAGTATGCAATCAGAAGGTGGGAAAGCTGGTGTATGAGACGGGTGGTAACTGAAGAAGGATGTATGATAGATCTGCTGACAGGGCTGATGAGGGGGTGATGGGCTGTGAGGGCTACGGGACCACGCATTATACTCCTTCCATCCCTTTTTACAGGTGTGCAATGTTGGACAAGTCATGATAAAGGCATTCATGATGCTAATCTGAAATATATATCCTTGGATGTTAATACGAAAATAAAAACATGTTTGTCATATAAATATGCATGCCTTGGAAATGTATTATAACCCACTTCGTATCAAAATAAACGACTAACGGATTTATCAACGTACCTTTGTTGGCACATTATTACGTAACCCGTTACATTTGATATTCTAACATTCAAATATACTTTGTACAAAACCCTTTCGGTTCCCTTAAGCAACAGCTTAACGTCGTGATGAACCTGGGATTTTGTTCAACATTCATTAATCAAGGGATCACCCGAAAGGAGTTGGCATTGCATTTCAATTATAGACAAATTGAACCTGGGACCTGCGGGTTGGTTGACGGGGCAGTGATGTGACACACTGTACGCATTCCAAGATGTTCAACCTCATATCATTCAGTGGAAATTGTATCAATTTTCTTGCTAGCCTGACTTCCAAAGAATGCAAAGTATCACACAAAATTATGTTATATTTCATATCGCATTGCCGATGACAGTAGAGTTGTGCACATGCACTATAAAATAATATACATCTGGTATAAAAAGGCTTTGGCATAGATTTATCTAAAGTATTCTTACTATTCGTTAGTCTTTCCCCCACCCCAACACAAATTAAATTGAAGTATCTATAGATAAACCATTATGATAAACAATGTTTTCATTGAAATACGATGTGTACCGCCAAGGGTATAAATTTGTTTTACGCATATAATCTAAACCATTAAGTCAAAGTCGAATAGTTATGGCAAATCATTGTACAGGTGTGTCAACATTATAAACCATCAATATAATGTAAATAGTCTATAAACGTAGCCACATAACACCAACAATTGTTTGCATTCGAATATATTGTCATAACACTACATAAACAGAGCCATAAATATTTGTATATATTTAAAATACATTTTCAACCGATGCCCTACAATCACTTTGAATTTATTGATATTACTTAGAGTGCTATATGTATACACGTTACATTAACCGCCTAACTCCTGATTGGTTACGAAAAGTAAGATTAATACTGACACTACCGGTGGTATAGTTATTGTGTATACAGTATACGTATGACCACATCTTGTATTATGACGATTATTCTACGGGTAAACTCAATTTCAATTACATGCTGGCGTTCCCGCCCTTCTAACGTATTGTTCTCATATTTAACTTTATTGGAGC